>JAANSK020179994.1:0-24972 GCA_011763485.2 Isoetes engelmannii
TAGATGGCCCCGCTTTAAGAAGTGGGCATTCAACATTTGCAGGGCTCTAGTCTGTTGGGCAGTTTGGAAGCGCAGGTGCAAGTCGTCTTCAGAGATTTGTATACTCTTGTTGCTAGCTTCTACCAAGAGAGTAAATCTCGTCTTCGTCACCAGTTTCTGGTTTCGAAGTTGCATCCGGATGTCCGGGATGAGGTTTGGGGCTACCTCCACCTACCTTGACGTCCCAGTGTACTAGTTTTCCTGTTAATATAAAATTGTCGTTCTTCAAAGAAAAAAAAAATTAATTCTATTCTTCTCTCAAGAGTCTTGAATGAACATGCAATATTGAGTTTCGTATTGCGGGAGGGTTTTCTCGTATAGTTAGGACTCTGATTCTTGGGACGTATTGTATATAAAACCGTATATTTTGTCATGTTTGAGCAGCTTAATTGCAGGTAATAGTCATGTTTCTTTTTTGGGCTAGAATTTTGTGTTTTTCTTTTTGGGTGGACGGTATGCAAAAGGAAAGATTGAAGGGCACACGTGCAGGTCTCTTGGGTAGACATGTTTCTGTGCATGCCATTATTGTCGGGAGAGGTGTGGTGGACAAGAAAGCTTCGTTGGTTTTCCAAGGAAAGTTCCATTGGTGATGGCTTGAAATTGCCAAACACGAGGTTTGTAGCTACGCTCATGTACGTTTGGGTTGTGGTGAGGCTGGCTATGAGTGCATGTTACTTCCTATATCGAGCATAGGTGGGGGTTTTTGTTTCTTCTGCCTGTCTCTTCTTCAGCTTGTTGAGCTTTGTTGATGACCCAAAGGCCCCCTCAGTTTCGCAGGTTTTTTGTGCGATTCAGCAGCTTCCTCTGAGGTTCCTTTTTTTGCTTATGCGGCTCATCTTTCTAGCAGCTCCCTCTGAGGTTCCTTTTTTTGCTTCTGCGGCTCATCTTTCTTTTTTTTATTAGGTGCTACCATTCGGAGCTTCACACAGATGCCTGAAAGCGCAATCAGAATGCGATTCCGCTGATCTCGGACTTCTGATAGGGTGAGTGGCTCTGGTAAGGCCAATCTGTAGAACTCAGATGTGGGTTTTTTTATAATGTAAATGGCTTTGGTGAGGCCGATCAGGCCTGCATGTTCGATTCCTCCAAGCTCTTCCATCTGTTTTGGCTTTAGTTTTAGGGGGCTTGAAAAAGACACCAAAGATAATCCGAGATGCGTGATGTTTAGGCTAGAAAATCTATGCATTTTCGAACCATGGCCCTGCGAAAATTCTATCCAATAATCGCAATGTAATTTTATTACCATATGTTCATTTGACACCATTGGAATTTGTGTTTTGATTTTGGGTTAAAACATTAATGGCCATCGATTTGGCACAATACGGAAAATATTTCGAAGATAGGTGGCTCTGAAAGAAAGATATGATAAAAACCCATAAACATGCAAGTTAGAGAACCCTATATTCTATTCTTAAGATTCTTGAATTAAGTCACTGGTGGGCTGCCACAATATAACCCTATTCTAAGCAAGAAAGAATACAAAATGGCACTTTATACTCAATTCTGCATATATGTGCAATGTACATTATTCTTCAATAAAATGTGTTAATAAAAAATGCACAAGATCAACCACTGTATACAAGAATGGCGCACAAAAGGATGATTTCCATCGCATGAATGTATTAATCTTAGGTTTGATGACAAAATAATCTTATTGCACCATCTCCACCACATGTAACAAAACCACTAGGCAATACATGTATATCCGTCACAGCAGCCTGCACATTCGACACCGAATTATATATACTTTATGACACTAAAAATAGGTGAATGATTGACAGAGAAAATTCAAACACATAAACTAGGCACCTTTACACATTTTTAGCTTACAAAACTTGAAATTCAAACATAGTTTTGGGCACTATCAAGTTTTGGAATTGTCTTGCAAAGCGACAATTCCAAAACTCACTTTACAAAAAGCAAAATCTTAAAAATAAATATCTAACGTATGCGCTTGTGATAAACAAAACGAAATGGCTAAAGTCGGCGGGTGTAGTTACTTGACACCAATCATGCATTAGAGTTTCCTGCTATTTTAGGTGTGATGAAAAGTAAAACATAAGCTTAATTTTGGCTCATACAACTTCCAAAAAAGTTTCAATAGTGTATGCAACTTTCTCTAAACTAGTTTTTCGATTTTTTTCAAACCATAAAAACGTTAAAAATACATAATCCTTAGACTGAACGAAAAAGATGAAGCAAAGAATGAGCTACCGAAAATTTTGGATATAGACTTCAAAATACATGACCAACTCTTTTTTTTTTCCCTTTTTTCGCGCGGACACATCCATTGGTTATCGTAGATGCGCCGCCATCTTTGCGAACGCATCTAGTAGCCAATGCAAAAACGCCAAAATCATTGTTCGTGCACGCATCTATTTGATCTTGCGGACGCGTCCAAAAGGCGACACGGACGTGTCGTTTTCCAACAGCTTCATACTGGCCGATTTTTGTTTTTCACGTATAAAATACGTATTCTTGCAAAAAAAATGGAAAGGTTTCATTCATTTCATACCTCGTATTTAAAATATGCAACTTTGACCCTATCCTTATAGCATTTGCAACGCAGAAGCACCCCACCATATCTAGACAATATCTAGACAGTATGTCGTCCAGAACACTCCTTCCTTTTACTGGCCCCCGTGACATGCACAAATCTCGGCCCTTGATCTTGAAGATCGTGTGGTTTAGATTTGTGCCACGTCAGAGGGGGGGCCGGTAAAAGGAAGGTGCATTGGTGGATCCAGTATAAGGGCGACACTGCAAGCATTATAAGACCCTAGATTACTAGGCTGTTGGCTACATCCACCACCGTCCCATACCAATGATAGATTTCATCTCACCAACACCTACGGTCTTGCGGATCATGATGGATAAAAGAAAAGAAACGAATGAATGTGAATAGGTGGAATGTAAATCAAGAGGCTTGAGATGAAAAAATATTTACATTTCAGCCTCTTATGATTTAAGCTCTTGTACTGAAGAATCTGTTTGGTGTGATCATAGTGCAGGACCAAAATAACAAAATCGGCTCCAACATCAAACAATTTGACAGTTCTGCAACTACAAATGTCGACGAAAAGTATGCAGCAGGACTGCCGAAACAAAATTTAAGGCTGCCGGAGAATGAGTTTCCATGCGCCGTATTTATTCCTTCAAGTTGACGTATTTTGTAACATAACATGTAAGTCACACAAGGCATGATCCAGACCATAGCCCTCACAAAGACTGAAAAACTAGTTTCATCAGCCCTGTTTATCTCCACCAGTATCACCCTGTAGAATCTTACAATTATGTTTACGTCCTTATAGCTCAAATTCTATCTCAGTATTAAAGAACCTCACTAATCTCACTGGATTCAAGCCATGCAAATAGAGATTCACATCGTTGATAAACAAGGCACTTGGATTTGGTAGCAAAACCTACTGGTCAAAACATTGTGGGTGCAAAGTGGATTTATAGAACCAAATATCATAATCAAGGGCAGATAGTGACAAACGGTTTAAATAATAGAAGGGGTTAGATTATCATGAAGTGTTTGCCCCCAAGAACATAGCTCCCTCAGCTTCCAAAAAGTGGCTTTTTTACCAACTAGACTTCAAGTCAGCTTTTCTCAATGGGAGGATATCTACATGCAACAACTACCTAGATTAAAAAACAAGGAACATCTAGACTATGTCCGCAAGCTCACGAAGAATTTGAAGAGTTTGTATGGGCTTAGACAAGCACCAAAATCCTGGACCCAAAAAAAAAATGTTTTCTTACTTCATCTTGGATATGAGGGATCAAGAGCAGATTGCAACCTTTTACAAAACAGGAAACCAGTATTCTATTCTTTAGCTTTATGTAGATGACATGGTCTCACAGGAGATACATACAGCTGAATGCCAAGGAATTATGACGGCCATTCCCTTGACTCAATGTAAGTACAACCGTGAAGAGTTCTATATGACTGATTGCAAACGAGCTACTACAAATGCCAAGGAATCATGATGGCAATTGAAACTGCATTGTGAAAGTTAAATAGTAGTTGTAAACTTCATAGAGTTAACGGAAATTCCTGCATGTTGATCTTGTTTGAGTTCTTCTTTGAGTTGTGGCAGTAAGGCCAAGCATGTTGCCCATGTTCTTAAAAACTTTGATGTCCATAGAAGCAAGAAAGGACAAGAAACAGAAGCAAGAATGAAAAAGGATTGTCTAGAACTAATTGAACCTCCAGATGAACAAAAGTAAATTGAAGCTTTTGAGGAGCAAAAGCATGACCTACTGCATGACCTACTTCATAGATTGCACACGTTAAATTGCTGATGTTCTACTAGAAAGTCCCTTGCCCACCCTTGCCCATGACAAAGAAAAGGCAGAAGTCTACGAGAGAGACAGCTTCAAATTGGTTATTTGAAAGATAATAAACCAAAGAAGTTTGTGTTTGTATGTGAGTCCTGGTTTGATTGAGCATTGATTCATTTGATTAGAGTTAAAAAAAAAAGAGTTTCTTTTGAATCAAATGTTGCTCTAGATTAAAGAAGTAAGGAGGTGACTGTGATTGCAGCACAGAAGCCCGATCCTTAGAATGATGTCTTAGAGGCAGATGGTAAGTATACAAGCCTAGGAAATTCTTTCAAATCAGATAGTCAGGTGACTAGCTTTGGGAAAAGGTAGAAACCTTTCAAGGCAGATAGTCAGGTGACTAGCTTTGGGAAAAAGGTTGTTACTTCTCAATACAGACAATCAAGTTCGATCGGTCTTTGAGAAGGGATGGAATTCTTTAGGAGAGACGATCGAGTTCGATCGGTCTTTAAAGAAGTTATTCCAACAAGGCAGGTGATCGAGGACGATTAGGCTTGGGAAGGGAAGGATTGTTACGGTACAAGCTCAGAGATGTGGCTCAAAAGACTTGCAGGAGGAACACAGAGGCAACAATAGCCTGACCAACAATAGTAATTTAAATTAAAAACATTAGAGTTGATAACCATTAAACAATTTAAGTTATTAACCTTCGGAAAATAATTGAACTTTAAAAAGTAATTAAACAATGGTGACAATTGTTGGTCGCTACAGTAGTCGCGACCTGTCTAAAATCCAGAGGCAAACAAGAGAGTTCGAACAGGATCGGAAATTGGATGATAGACCCAGCCATGAGCTGATTTAGGCAATACAAGCGATATTCCACAAGGAGATCCAATTTAGCTAAAGGCAGAACCTTTTCTAAAAGACAAGAGGAGTAGATAAGCAATCGATTTGTAGACAGGATAGGAGATGTTAGAGATGAAATTGGCTTTTAAATAAACTAAATTATTTCACCCAATTCACAGTTATATCCATATTCCATAAGTTTTAAAAGTCCTAGAGAGTTTAGACAGATTCTCAGAGTAGGAAGAGAGAAACCATTGTTGTTCTTGAATTTGAGCCAGTTCCCAGTATCATAAGCCAGATCCCAGTCCATAATTTGTAAATTAAGGCAGAGTCCCAGAGATGATATGGAGGTTAGCTGATCAGCTTGGAACGAACTAATTAGGATGTAGATTCTATATAATAAGCTTAGGTATTTGTTTTTAATTATTTGCTAGATTTATCTATCTAGCACTTTCAACCTAGGGGGATGCTCCTAGATGATAAAGATTTGACGTATTTATTTGGTCTCCTAGAACCTAAGGATCTCCTAGTAGACGTTACTAAACCCTTCTAGATGGTAAAAATTTGATTTATTTATATCGTCTCATAGACCCTAAGGATCTCCTGGTAGGTTAATATAATCTTTCTTGCTTTCTCTCCTCAAGTTCTTTCCTTCCAATACATTCCCTTTCCTTGAGTACTTCCCTTCCATTCCCATTTATTTCTTTTGTATCTCCCTTTTCTATTTAGTCAGATCTTAGCGTTCCTTCTCTATGATCTTCCAACATGGTATCAAAGCTTGCTTAGAAGGAAGAGTGCAATACTTTGGGAGCTTGCTGTTTCATAAAGTTACGGCATGAAAATGGGACTTACGATCTAAAAGAAACCCTATGAAGGCGAATTTTAGGGATTTCAGGGTGAATCAGCCATTACTCTAAGGTTCAGGCCATGATGGTTCAAATTCCAAACGAATGGGTAAAAGAAGAAAAAGTCAAGTTGGAGCCTACGATTGGTCCATGAGGAAATGAGGGATTGACATGCTTTTATTTACTCGAATCTATGGTTTGATACTAAGCCCTAAATGGGAGGAATGTTACACCTTTGTACCAATTTTCAAACCTGCATAAGAAGTTCCTTTCTAAATCTTGACTTTCATCCATGTTCACTATCAAACACAACAAAATCAGCAACCGCATACCTGAATAACAGCCCCATATCCGCGAGAATTGTGCTGAAGAAAAGTATGTTTGTCATGGACGTTGTGCCAATGGCTAATCAACTGCAACTTATTCACATCCCAGAGTTTTACATCACCGTCTTTCCCTCCAGTCAAGAAAAAGGGAGTTTTTGGCACAATGGCTATCCTAGTGATGCTACCTATGGTAGAGATACAACAATTTATCACATAACTGTGAATATTGATAAGTATTTGATAAAAATTACGTATACACTCGGACTGTCAGGCACAACTAGCTAGACAACTAAATCATACTTCAGTGTACTATGTGCTACATACATGTACGAGGGGCTGCCAGTTTTCTGGATGGATGGAGACTGCAAAATCATTTTATATAGCTTAGATCGTGCCTAGTATGTGCATGTGCACCCTCTTTTTCCTCTTTTTACCTCCTTTTCCCCTCTTTTCACCTCTCTTCCCTCCTAGAACTTAAGCGCTGCCAATCTGGGCTATTTTCCTCTTGTTAGAGTTGTTTCTATGCAGGCTGATAAGCTGACTAATCTTTATTCAGTGACCGTGTGCATGTGTGCCCTCCATTCTCTCTCTCTCCTTTTTTCCATTGAAGGAGGTAAATACCTGTATGAGCATTTGGGATAAAGCCAACCATGCCAGTTCCTCCTGCTTCATAACTCTCGCCATTTCCTTTCATGCATTTGTTTCTTTTTGACTTACCTGTTGCAAGGTAACGGAAGTCATGAACACAAATATCCCCACTCTTCCCTCCTGTTACCACCAGCCGTGAATACGAGGTGTTGGATCCATCATCAAAAAGACCCAAACAACGTGCTCCACCTGCAATTTCAAGAAATTTGATCAACTCCTACCTCTATGAATACCATTTAAAGGGTGTAGTATGACATATCTTACAGACACAGGAATTGGCCCTTCTATATGCATTTATAAAAGTTGATAGATTAAATTCTACAGCTAATGTAGTCACATCTCAATAATCCATTTTGGAAGCCATATGGAGCTATAGCATCTTACCATCTATACGCATTTATAAAAGTTGATAGATTAAATCTACAGCTAATGCAGTCGCATCTCAATAGTCCATTTTGGAAGCCATATGGAGCTATAGCATCTTACCATCATGACATGAAACAGAAACTCGACATGGACTTGGAGGTGCTAATGTATCCCATATAACCAAATTTTCACCCGACTGTGTTGCACCTGTTGCTGCTAAGATGCTACCAGAGCCACCAACAAAAGCAACATCCCTGCAACATCCAAATCACGATAAGAAAGAAAGAGATGAAATCTTAAATGAGCCAATTCATATATGCCAGATACAAGCAGCATACCTGCATAAATAAGACTGAGAATACATACAACAAAGATTCAATGATCTACCTCAATGCTGAAGCCCACTGGCAGTCATAATGGCCAAGCTGTATTAAAATATTATTGATTTACTGATAGTCGTAATGGTCAGCTATAGTGACAACATAATTCTACTCCATGGTCATCCATATGAGCACTGGCATATAACAATCTGCTATCCTAATGATCCTTGAGCCGATTGAGCTGATGTTGTCATGCTGATTCTGGTGTGTCTAAAGTGATCTTAATAATACCATATCAAAGCCACACACCTAGGGGACCTTCTAAGAGGTTCCTACCCTGCCTTCCGTTGACTCTTTTCTATCAAATTCTTAACCTAGTATCAGCGCCTATCCGAGAGAAGTATAATTGGCTCTAAAAAAATTTGCATAGCAAAAAATTGCTGCTACTTACAGATCAGTGTTGGCTATGGATAATGTCTAGTTCCCTCTTAGAGTGACTTGAAGTAGGATTAGAAGAAACCTGGTGTATAGTTGAGTTGACGTGCTCAGAATTATGAGATCTAAGTGAGATCTTAATAGCTTCTGATCTTTTCTTCTAGATTCAGTGATAATAGTTCGGATTTCATGAATTCTTTCGAGTTTACCAAATTTCCCATTGTTTCACAAAACAACAGGTATGTTTGGGCAGAATTCTTTGAGAAGTTTATGATTACCAACAAGCTTGGAGCAGTTTCAAACCGAATTGAAATAAAGAAAAAGATTCAAGTACACTGAGCTGGATAGAAAAGCCTTAGCCCATCATAAATTACTAGTATCGCCTTCTAAGAATCAGGCTCAGAACAATATCTACTTTCCAAGCCACGTGTTGGAAAACTCCTACGCTTATGCAGGTCTCTCAACTCAGCGTGTCCTAAAGTAGAAGACTGAAGCCACTTTGCTGACGACTTCTTCAACAATGATTGAATTGGAAAAGATGGAAAGCTCTAAAGATGGAGCTTCCTGAATATGCCATTGCTTTCTTCGCAAATCAGGCAATAGCTCTGAAAAGCTATGGCATAACAGGTTAGGGCATTTCAATTGCAGCAGAAAACATATGGTTCAAGGCCTACCCATACCCAAAGATGTGGGCTTAAATTACAGCATGTTCTCTTGAGAAACAATCTCAAGTGCCTTGGAAAAAACTCCAAGATGTAAGGGTTCAAATCCAGCAAGCAATATTTCATGAGGCACAGAATGTTTACTTCTCATCATCCGAGAGAAGAGAGCTATTCCATCCAAATGGAACTTTGTCCCATAAACTTACCTTCGCTATTCAATCTTTCCTTTAAAACCTTCATTATTCAGTTTTTCCTAGTCTAAGAATCAGATTTCAAGTACCTTGTCTCATGAGTCGAGCGCTGCTTCTAAAACAGACAAATGTAAAACATGTCAAGGGAGCAGCTTGCAAAGAATTATGCAAGAGAATAACCTAGCAACATCTGCTGCAGACTGACATACAACATTTAAACCTGCATGAAGGACAGACTTTCCTTGATTGAACCCTTAATAAATCAAATCAGGGGCTTTGAACCTAGCCTTTTGTACTCTAAACTGGACCTGCCTTTCCTGTTTAAACTAGGAAATAGACGAGAATGCTCTGCAAACTTGGCATACAGGTAGCACCTCGACATGCAATAATATGTATAGTGAGGGTAAGTCCACCTGCAAGCTACCACTTGCCTCAGAGTGACAAGCTTGGGTGTTCCCCATAATGATCACTATAGAACTGTCAGGTTGCAGTCCCGTCAATAGCTCAACTGCACCTGCAAGACGTCTAAATGAATCACAAAATAATCAAAGATGCTAGGATGGCGAACCAACGGTCATAATCAGATACTCCTCATCAAAACCTGAGAGACAACTACTGCAGACACTTGAGCAGTCTCCTCGCCTTAATTTTGCTATTATCTTTATTTTCTTCGTGCACCTTTATGATTGTTGGAAACTGTTATCTGTGGAGGCACAACTGAATAATAACATAGAATCATATCCATATGCCTTCCTGAGATTATCGTCTTATCTAGAACGACTGTCAAATGGCCAGTAGTTCTTTATCTGGTGGGTCCCTTCCCTTAAGATTTCAATTACATCCTGGCAAAAATAACTTTAGGTAGCCCATATAAAATTTGAGTAAACTCCTCAAAGAGAGATGGGACTCACTTGATTGAGATTAGTGATTAGTGATAATATTAGTGATAATAAGACTAGTGATGATGCTTCAAACTCACTTGCAGAATAAACTTCCAGAGACTAAACTGTGTTCTTGTTAAACTAAACCATGCCTCTAATTTGAATGACCATTTAAGTCAACTGCTACTTTATGAAACATTCAGGGAATTTTTTAACAAAAAGTTGATCACATACGTTGCATGACGACTAAAGCACAGATGTGAGTCTGTAGGGCACACATTACACCTTCCACCAACATCAAGCTGCCAAGTGCTCAAAGTGCCATCGAGCGCAGTCGTTGCAAACCGATTACCATACTGATCAAACCGTACGGAGGAAACCGAAGCAAGAGCATATGGTGGAGGTACATTTGCGGCTGGCAATACTCCATAGGTTGCAGTTGCTGCACGCTTGCCAAACTTAATTGAGAAGAAAAAGTTACAAAAAACCATGTTAATGCCACTAAATACCACTCCAAGCGTCATATATTACAATGCAAAAAGACTATTGAAGTACCTCCCAAAGATAGACATGAGTATTGCTTGATCCAGCTAGAAACAGGGGCCTTAGTGGATGAGCTGCCATTGATGTTGTACTAACATTTTCTATTGTTGCAGGAGGATCGACAAAATCCAAGTCCTCAAATTCTTCCCATCCAAGGCCCCAGGCGGCCATTCCAGCATAGCCAGGAACTCCAAAGCTAGTGCCACCTTTATTAATATCTCTACTAGTCTTAGGATATGCTGCTAAACCGACTGCAGCTCCACCCAGCCCAATGCCTGAACCTCCTTTGCTACCCAGGCCAACTCCAGGGGCAACAAACGTAAGCATTGGTGTGGAGACAGACCCTGCCCATCCCTTTTTTGGCCAATCTGCATCAGCCCACAAACTCTCAAAACAATCTGAAAATGGACCATGGGTTTTCAGATCGAGGTACACCAAACTCTGGAATGACAAAATGTCTTGTTTAGATTCAACAAGGTAAATTCAAATTGCAACAAAATATCCAAATTATTTAATAAGTTCTGCAATATATCAATTAAAGAGAGACGCATTTCAAACGGCAAAACTATTTACCGAATGTGTTATCCTGCCTCACCATGTCAGAAGATCACATGCTGGTTGTAAACACAAAAAGGAAGAGGTCTTCGGGAGATCACGGGTCTATGAGACAATTTGATGCAAGTTTGAACAATATAGAACCAACCATGCACCATATGGCCATGAAGCCGCCATTGAGATAGATACCTCAGTGCCCTCTCAATGCTATCATTCGGCACCACCAACACCTCGTGGGTTTTCTCCTTAACTTACAGAGCCTCCAACACTGAGAGGATCCACGCCAAGGAGTAATCTTCCTTCACTTGCACCCAGGCAATATAAATCTACCCCTGTATCACCTTCTTATGCTCATGCATATACTTGCAAGAGGAAGACTTGCGCAATGCTCAGTGCACAATGTGAACCTTTCGATAACCTGAGGATGAAGAAAGACAATCAGAGGTCCCGCTCTCTTGTAATCAAATTACAAATGTAGTTCATTCTTCTATTCCCCACTGATTGAGTGGGATTGAGCGGCTTCAGAGAACTGTTATCTAAATCATTGCTTATTACTGTCATTGTATTTACTTTTGTCTTGTGTTGTTCTTGTTTCTGAGTTTCATTCAGTCTATCTAAATCCCACGTGACACTCAGAATTTAACTGTTTGGCATCAAAGACCACACAGTGCTCTGCGTCATTTTAGATCCCTAACCCCTAAACTATCAGAGATTGTCATCAGAAATATATAAATAAATATCTGATCCTCCTTCTGTTGATTCCCCTTGCCCTACTAAAGAAGTTCCCCTGTTCTGATCTTCTGACAACCAAATTGAAAACCGATAGGATTCATGCTGGAACTCCCATTATTTGTAGCAACAGTTGGACAATCCCTTGATTTCTGTGGACCACCTGAAATGACATTGGAAACTCTTGAGGAGTGAGGTTTAGAGATAACTTGCTGAAATAAATGTGTAATAAGATTTTGCTGGAATTGAAATGCCACAGGCTGATCTATATGTTCATATTAGAAATCCTCCACAAACTTGACACTTCTGAAAACAAAGGCTTGTCGAGTCTTGGGATCAAAAATCTCCCACCCCTTATTGTGAAGTGTATAACCTAGAAATATATATTTGGCAGCCCTGTCTGCAAGTTTCCCTTTCTTTTTAAGCTGCCCTGTTGATACTGCTGCATAAGCAAGTGAACCAAAGATTCAAAGATCTTGAACATCTGATGTGTAACCAAATAGAGCCTCAAAAGCTATTATGATCTTCAATGCTACTGTTGGTGCCTTGCTTGCTACTAAAGCCTTTTCCCAAAAAACATGACTCAAGTTTTTGTATGACGACATATTTGTTAACAAATTTTGAAGACAGCGACTTTGTGAGTGAGCATCGGGTACTACTAAATCTTGGTGTATACCATGAGAATGATAATAACTATCATAAGCATTGTTAACATAATAAGTTCCATCTTCGGTCCTTGATGCTTTGATCTTTCTGTTCTATAAACACATGAAACTCCTTGAAAACATGAAATGCCTGATCTTTTGTCTTAAGACAATTAAACCATGTATAGCTTGTGCAATCATCAGACAAAACCATGTAAACAAATGAGCTCCTCCCCAAAGGACTAATCTCGCATATAACATAGATCAGAATGCACTACATCCAATGAATTTTGTGCCCTATGAGTTGCTGGAACTGGACATGAATCTTGAGGCTGTTTCCCTAGATAACACACCTCACATCCCGACAAATGGATTTGCAGAAGAAGCCAGCCATGAACCATGTTTAACCTGGACAGTTCTCCTAAAGCTCCTCCTCCTATATGGCCAAAATGGGCATGCCATAAATACGTGCGTTACAAATCTGCTGCCACATAAGTAGATGCCTGAGCTAAAGGTTTCGCATCAATTCGTTTGGAATCCTGCTTGACTCATACACCCCTCCATTTGCTCAAGAGATACAAACTCAAAAAGGCTTCATTTTGTAAGATACATTTTGCCATCTCCAAAATGTACATGCTTTCTTTCTTTGTCAAATTTAGAAATCGACAGCAGGTTAGTCATAGCTACTTTAATCTTCAAACATTATGTACGTAAATTACATGTTACTACGATGTGCATTGCTTGCTCTTAGCTGTTAATACTTTACGATTGTATTAATTGTCTCACAAATCTTTCTTTCTCCTGTCTACTGTTCTCCCTCTGTCTTTCTCCTGTCTACTGTTCTCCCTCTATTGCATTATCTCTTAGCCTAGATTCCTGAGGAACTAACGAAGCTTCTATTTGCATAACTAAGATACCCTTGGAACAATGTTGACAATCTAGCTAGGTGTTCAGTAGATTTCATATCTTCCGGTTTCAATCCTCCATGATGGAATCAATTTCTTCTCGCGCCTTGAAAGAATATATAGTGCTCTCTCTCTTTATTGCATTATCTCTTCGGGTTCATTCGTGAGGAATCTAAAGAGGGTTGTGTTTGCATAAGTGGCTTTCCGTGGTTAAGTTTGTTAGGAATATAACCAACTGTTCTTAGATTGTGTTTACCAATGTAAATAATTGCATACTCATTACTGTGAAGTGTTCTATCGTTTGAAGAATAAAAATGTCAAATGGAAGTACACTGGATACCAGACCAATAGAAAGAACAAACAAAAAAGCAGATAATGAGAAATTCGAAACTATAGGTAAACTCTCTCTAAGATAAAACGTTAAATGTAACTACATGGGGAAAAACTTTATAACCTTGTGATTGCTTGCAGTGACAACCTGCTCTGGATTGCATGAATTTACGCAAATGGCCTGTTTCAACAAGCATTTCCATGTCATTGAAGGACAGAATCTCATATCAAAATTACAATGTGAAAATTTTCATAAAACCTGTTATCTAATTTCTCCTCAAAAAAATTATTTATAAAAAAAAAGGGAAAAAAAAAACTCGAACCCAATACATTATGAACACAAGTTCAACTTAATATTGTATGTATAAATCTCTCATGCTGCAGCATGTTACCAAAACAGATAGTGCCATCCATGCAAAAAGGGCCTGTTAAAAAAGACGGGTGGGACCACAGTATCAGACATCTCTAATGAGAGAAAAACGGGTAGAATCTCTTATACAGCCTCCCTCCCTGCATGGCTGATATCTGGCCCTCGATGCTTGGATTGGAGGGCCAAGATTGTGCCACATAGGGGAGAGGGGCTGTATAAGGAACTTGTCCCGAGAAAAACTTATAGTACAGTCATAGACCAATAAACAATTCTTGGTGTGTCTTTTAAGGGCCTTCATCTGACCTGGTATCTTAGATAAGCAAAAAATTGAGATCACTGACGCAAAAAGCTGCATTGACAAGCTGCATGAGCCTTCCTACCTCGACATTCTGATACAAAGGTTTAGCAATCAAATAAGTGTAACTTTACGTGACCCTACCTCTAGAAGTTCCCCGGTTAACTGAAGGACGGTCTCAGGCTTCTGAAAGTGTATGCTGTTGGTGCATTGAAAAGGTGATCGACCTGCATTCCCAATAGTGTGTTCTTGGAGAGACTTGTTCAATGAAAATGATTTTTCATATTTTTTACCCTGATGATATGGAATATTCTCACCACATGTGTTTTCCTGAATATGTTTACATGAATCTTCTGGCTTTTCAACTCGTCCTTTCGTCTCAACAGATCCCAAATCATGGTCTTTCTTGCTTGAGAACCAGCTTGTGATTTGCACTGCAGCTCTTCGAATTTTAGCCTCTTCACATCTCAATGAGGAGTACACCTCCACGCGTCTCACTAGCATATTCCAAAGCGCTTTCAGTTCTACAATGCCCTGATCAAGAAAACGTGGTAAGGTATCATTCTCACTTCCCTTGGAGGTGCTGGCGCCTTTTTTATTCTCATCGTTCCGAGAGAGAAGCCATTCATGGATAGGATTGGATGATAATAACTCCACTGGATGGAACAATCTCAATGCAAGCTTCCTTTTCAGCAAACTATGGAAAGTAGTCAAAAAGCCTGACAACTGCTGCCCCTCGCTTGAAGTTTGTAAACTCTCTTCTCTAGGGAGAGAAGAGGATGTCAGAACTGCAGTATTACCATCTATGTCATTCCAATGGCTTTTTCCAGCTGATTGCCTCGGTGAAATCCTTCCATAACTGGCAAAACTAATCTCTCTGGTAACTCCCCGTAGGTCCTTTCTTGCAAAAGATATCAGATGGCTCCATAAAGCAACACCTATAATGAGCCAGCAGTCGTCTTCAACATCATCTACATTGCTTACCATACCATCTAAAATTGATAAGAGTGGAGGAAACTGAAAGTTTAAATATGACAGCTTCCGGGAACTCAGTGCTCCCATGAGCAAAAGAAGGATCTCAGGCCTCCTCCAGAACCAAGAAGCTGATATGAACAAAGAAAATGACACCCAAAAGTGTATAGTTAGATTCATTCCAAGAGAACAAGACCCAGCTGGATCGTCCTTCCCATCCTTTGCAGGTTTACCCCTTACGATAATTGACGCAAGCAAGTTCACATCTTCTGCATAAGTTAGTACCTCCCTGAGTAAGACACCCATCTGTGAAGCAGAGATTGCTGATATATCATGTCTAGGAACTTCAGTAGAAATTTCATTTCCAGAATCAAAACTCATTGTATCCTCGGATCCATCATTTACAACATGAACTTCACTTGCTAGGAAGACCATTCTCTTACAAGCCAATAAGGTACAAAAAAGAAGCCACACTGCTGGATGAGCTATGGTCTTTAGATAATTTTCTGCTATAATAGACATCTCACTGCTGTCACCAAACTGGAAGTGCCCTCCACTTGATAAAGTGACTCCAGACATGAATCTACATGCTAAATATGGTCGCCAACAATTGCAAGCCATTTTTGCGAGCTGGAACAGAATGATACCACAAATCATTAGAAATGTGGCAAACTTAATATAAATAAGTAACAAGGCCAAAAGCATACCGAAGCTGCCATATGACTGGCACTTAAAGAAAAGCTTGTTGCTATAAGTTGCAGAGTTTGCTCAATCATTTCATCTTCCTTTATATAGTCAGGCATATAAGCTTCTTCACTTGTTCCACCCATAGAAGCAACGCCAATGTCTGGCATATCTTCTGAAATAAAGCTCTTCATGGTTGACCTTTTGTGGTGGCAACTAGTATTATCCAAGGACCACAATGGATGATCTTGCAACACTAATGACACATATTGCAGTGCCAAGCCTTCCATATGAAGATCTTGAAGCTTCAACCCCACATGAAATAATACTGAATTTTCTGCCTCGTAATTTCTTCCTATGTCTTTTGGAACAGATTCAATACTATTTTTATGGGGACCTGTGAGTGAATGCATTCTGAGAATTGGATCTATCCCACTTCTCAGTTCCTCGAGCGCTTGTAGCTGACCAACAACATGGTAAAAGAGGTTAGCAGTCCATGCCCGAGAAATATGCCCCACTATGGTAAGTACATTCTTATGATAACAATTTTACCTACCTAAGAGTTGAAACTATAATATCTCTACTGCAATTCTTGTGAGTACAGATTACCACTACATAAGATCTCTATGTTCGTGCTTATTGCAGGAAGTAACAACTAACCAGCTCCACATTGTTGGCTTCTCAATTTTAGAATATTCCTTGAAATTGCTACATTATGTCGGTTTGTGAGGCATCAGCTTTTGTTATCTCACCTAATCTAACATCGTAAACTAAGAAATTGTCCAAACCTGATGTGCGATGATGGAAGGAATTGTACAAACAGCCTAGGCAAAAGTTGTAAGTAGAAGACTCCTTTTCAATTATATAGGTGCTTTAAAGGGCATTTGTAGCGAGTTAGATGTAATGTTCCTAGGAATATTTAATTAACAGTTACAGTAGGAAAATGTGTCACATAACATCTTGTGTTCAACCTCGCAGACGTGTTTCAAGAAAGCCTTGCCAGCATCGCAGCTAAATTTAAGCAAGCACGTATTTTTGAATCTTTATATCGCATAATTAAATACAGTAAAAGGTTGGAAACATACCGGGAGACCCATTTTCCTCAAGGTAGAAGAAGACATGCCAATGGCCCTGCTCGTGACAATCACCAGATCTACAACATCAGAGAATGACAGATCGCCCACTTTAGTCATCAACAACTTACAGTAATCCCCAATATCAGGATCAAAACAAAGGTGGTAGTGTTCATTTCTCAAGTGCCTAGCAGCCGGATTACTGTTTCCTAATTTGGGCGGCCCCAGGGCCCCACTGAAACTCTTTTCCAGCATCAACTCAAGAATGCTGGCCTTCTTATTTCCAACCAACCACTGCAGGATATAGAAATCCAACTCAGTACAAATAAGTTTTTGGAGGCATTAACCATTGCCTTGAAACAAACCTGAAGTAAACTTGCAAGCCATTCATCTCCCTCCTTCCTGGCAGAAGGGATCATATATCTACTGACAAGATCACTCAATACTGGTCCATTATTTCCCTCATTAAGACGGCAAATAATAAGTGCTAGTTGTGGATCTTCAAGATTTTTAACACAAACGGAAGCAGCTGATAGAAGATCACCACCGAGCAAGAAAAATGCAGCAGCAAGTTCGTACCGGTGTTGGCCCATAAGGACATATGCATTTTTTGAAGCTGCAGCCTTATTTTTATCTTCCTATCAAATTGAGCACATGCAAATGCAGTTAAGATCTTAATGCTGACACCTTAAATATATCCTATGCGCAAACGTTCCTATAGAAGTGATATAAACTAGATTGCAAGTCTACTATCTTCTACTACATAGTTTAAAACATACCCGAAAGTCTCGGAGAAGGAACTCCATCAATGGCTTGTCCAATTCACTTCTGCTAAGTTTGAACAGACTTGCTAAAACATTTTTTCGATCCAAGGCAAGGTAAAAAAGTGCAGATTCTTTTGGATCTTTCTTGTCCAGATATTGTGCTCTTGCTAGCTTTTCTACCTGCATAGATAGCCGGCATAATTAATCAACTTGCACAATTGAGTAATAGTAGGAAACTTGATCAATATCTGCTTGGAACGAACCCGCAATAAGTTGTTAAGAAACAAAATGCATAATAGCACTAGCATATTGCATAGCCCCTTGGCAACCTGTGCAATTTTTTCAATTTGTTGCTGAATTGCAGCATTTTTTCATATAGGCAGTTTTGGGCAAAACCCAGTTTCAATTAATAACTCGTTCCAGATTTGAGCGGCATATAAAATGTGCATTCTGCAGTACTACAATAGATTTTGTATTTTCATTTGCTGCATTTACTTGAGGTAAATCTGGGCGTCATCTTATACATCAACTTGACATGCATTGGGTCTCAAGTCTTCATCTTATCCTATACACAATTCCGTTGAACAGTTTTCTTTAATTTAATGCCTATTTGAAGCAGAGAAACGCACCCTTGATCGAAGTTGTCCAGCTTCTGTGAACCAATAGCCTACTCCAATGGTACGAAGAGCTGGCCATGAAAGCTTTTCAGGAGCAAAGAAATCATAGAGAACATCTTTGGAGTCGGAATGCAAAGCCCATACCATTAGTTTTGATGGAATGACTACATTACAAGGGCCAACAAGCTCCCCTGTTTTCTGTGCATTGTGAAGAAAAATTGACTTTACACCAACTGCAAACCTTCATCATCAACCAGGAAAACGTTCATGAGTTTATTATACGCATAGTGACTGCAGGAAAAACACGGACAAGTGCTTCTCCTGGAAAACCTTCCAAAATGTGTGTAATCTTATATAGATGCAGCCCCAGGAGGAAGAAAGCTTATTGGAAGCAGATAAAACAAATAGGCTTCTCAATGATTTTAAGCACTGGAAATTATTAGATTGCATGCATGGAGGTGAAGTAACACTTGTACCTTCTAGTACACAGGATAGTCTACACATGGCTTAGAAATTGAATGACCTTAACCTTATTCAATTTCTAAGCCAGAACCTTTTAAATAAGCTAAAGAATATTTCCAAAGGTTCCATCCACCTGATCTTTTATACATGACCTGACATGTTGCACCCATAAGCACTCCTTCATTAAGAATGCATGTTACGAAGGCAGAAAATTAAATGCAGAACACAGGATACAGTACCTTTGACCAGTTTGATCGAGGGACGCATATCGTGATGACTGGTCCATTTCTCCTAGAAGATCAATGGCTGTCAAAAGACTCACTTTCTGGTTCTTAGAAACCCAAGGGATTTCATCAAACTTCTCCACAGTGCTCATTGAAATTCTCCTTTCAGCATCTGTAAATACCTCATGTCCACCGAACTTGACTAGCAATTGAGCTTTATCCATATCCAGTATATTTGACCCATTTTCTGCGCCCAAACTTGAAGCATAGAGAAATGAGTATTTATCCGACTCATTCTTTAGATGAGCCTTAGAAATCCAAACTCCGGAAGTATTATCTCCCAAAGTCATTGGAAGAGGAGGCAAAATGTCCACAACCTGTATATGTGGAATGTTGATACTTCTAAATTCATTCTTCTTAGAGCTAATTTGGATGAGGCTGTGCACAAGATGCCTGACGCAGGAG
The DNA here is from genome assembly GCA_011763485.2 of Isoetes engelmannii. Lineage (NCBI taxonomy): Eukaryota > Viridiplantae > Streptophyta > Lycopodiopsida > Isoetales > Isoetaceae > Isoetes > Isoetes engelmannii. The sequence continues at coordinate 19,479 of JAANSK020179994.1, forward strand.
CGTGCCCTACGTTTATCTCCTGCAAGTCCAATTCTAGGAATCATGAAAATCAGAAAGATCTTCTTATGCTCCAAGATTGCTGGTTTTACCTTTTTTTAACAGGAAAAAAATCAATTCCGGGTGATAATCAGGCAATGAACGTCCAAATATTTCAGCCGCTTTCAACAGAGTGCACATCCCTCCTGTTTTCTCCCTGACTTCCCACTCCCTTGTAGATCTGATAAAGGCATCAAAAAAGACTTTTAACCCTAAAAGGGAGGAGAAAGAAGCAACTTAGATGGAACCCAATTTACCTGGAGGTTTTATACGATGGTTCAAGTAAAGTCCATTGGCTTGAAACAAAAACATGTTTCGCCGATGTGACCACAATTGAACCTTGTGAAGTCCAAACCAGTTTACTGATGGTGCCCGATGGAATTCTTAGTGATGCAAGGCATCGCCAAACACCTTCATTAGATTCTGTAACATTCGCTGAAGAAATTCTGTCTTCAATGTAAATTCGGACAGAATTAGATGTGGCAACTGCCAATAACAGTTGGCCATTACCTAAGGAAAACCAACTCAATGCACATGGATAACCATCAATGTAAACACAGCCGACTAATAAGAACTCATACTTGTCAAAACACTTGCATGGCTCCCAGATCTCAATGCTCTGCACAGCAGGAAAGGCTGCATTGGAAATGGATGCAATTATTCCACTTCTGCCACTAGCACAAACTAGACTTACAGGGCCAATATAGGCATCTAAGACTCCACAACATTTCCATGTTCTTAAACCAGATGCTTTCTGCAACTCTGCCTTCCATAATCTTAGAGATCCATCTGCATGCCCAGTAATGATTTCATAGGCAAGTTCATGGTGGCCAACAGTTGGAATGTTATCTATCATTCCTACTGCTGTGACACTTGCTATTTCTCCTGCATTGAACATCTGGTCATATCCTGTCAGACTTCCGCAAACCAAAACTGACTCATCTGTTCTTACTAAAGGACCAGTGTAATTTGCATTCCATATATTTCTCTTGGTGCCCTCACCAACATCAACAAGGAAGGTCCTGGCATCAACTGTATTGTGATACTCATTGCCTTCAGTATTCTGCGTATGGTCAAGTTTGACCTCCAATTTCCATGAGACTAAGGTTGAGTCATCAAATCCAACAACATCAATAGAGATGTTCTTCTCAAAACTTCCATTCTGTGAACATGTACCGTATACATTAACATGTACTAATTGTGACCTGTCATGAGATGACCACTGCAACCTACAAAGGATATCATGAACAATAATTATGTTGGTTTTAGATATCTTCTGTAAAATCAAGACGTCAATACCAATGGAGTTTCCAACAAGAAGCAATGTTCTATCACCCGGTAGTATAGTTGGTGCCCACGCAAGTGTAGAACATTGTTCAGCCTCAGAATTAAACCAGCCACAGAGTTTCCAAGTCGGCATCCACATTACTGGAAGTTCAATGGCCATCTCCATGCATGTAACCATATGCCAAAAAAGGACACAGCCACTACCATCCAGTGAAGCTGCAAGGCAGCATGCAGAAATTGGATGGATCGAAAGATCAATAATATCATCTTTGTGCCCTCCTCCATAGAGGAGCTCACTTGCAATACTCCAGGAATTAGCTTTTGATGTCTCTTTGACATTCCTTTCTACATGGATTAAACTATCATGTGCATTGTCATTCAAAACATAAGCCTTGATATTCATTCCACCTGCTGAACCATCACTAGAAATTGCAGATACTGGTGGGTATATACGTGAAAATTGGAAAGATCCATCAGAAAAGACTTCAAAAACATCGAGAGATGAAGGTGCGCCTGAGTCAAAATCTTGCAATCTATGTAGGACAGTTTTGAAGGTCAACACAATTCGGCTTCTATTACTACCAACTAAAGAATTTTCAGAATAGAGCAAAAGATCCCTTCCCTGTTTCCACACTTGTATTCGAGGGCATCGTGGTGGATAACAGTCATCTAAACAATGCACTGACCACAAGGTTAATAAATTGTGTGGACCAATCCCAACCAACCACTCACATGGTGGGACATGGCTTCCATGAGAAGCATATTGAAGAGTTTTCCTGTCATCATGATTGTTTGCAATGCTTCCAAGCCTCTCTTCTAGGCCCCATTTCACAAAACAATTATCTCCTAAGATGCCTTCCAATGTTGTATTCACATCAATTAATGCACTAACAAAGAATGCAGGCTTTGCCCAATTAGTTCTGTTTTTATTAGCATTTCTGTCTGACCTTGATGTTCCACTGTTATTCATCTCCAACCATAGGCGTATAACCCCATCATCACAAGAAGTAAGTAGAACTCGTCTATGACATGACAAGGCACATTCATACTCTAAAGTAAAGCCAGGTGAGGGTCTCCATTGTATAAAGTTAACTATAGCAGGATGAGGAAGTTTTATCTCATGTACATTGACATGATTCTCACAGCACCAAATTGTCACATTCCCTTTGTTTTTATCTGACATCAGAAAAGGGTGATTCTCGGAAATTGAGTTTTTGCACTCCGTCAATTGACTAGTTTTAGCAGCTGATGCTGTTAAGCCAGCAAAAGACCATGTGGCAGTACAAATATCTTGTGGAATCTCAACATGCTGTCTCCAAGTAACCTGCCACCCACTTTCACTATGTTCCCACATCACACTGTTTTGTCCAACAGAAAACAGGCCATCCCCACAGCCTGTCCATGAAAAATCATTTACTTGAAATGCATGGTGTAGTATTGTAGTATTCTCCCATGTTAGTGGAAAATCTGAAAAGAAAAATGCCCCACAAAAAATGTCAATTACATGATAGAGGGCAATAGAAAATGCCTTATTATGCCATATGCACATCGGATTAAAGACAATTCTTTCCAACCACAAAGTTATGGCAATAAAGGACTAACAGAATGCACGATAAATTGAAATTAGAGTCGAGACAAAAGAGATGTCAATGGAATGAATGAATGACTGTGAGTAAAAGAAAGGTCATGCAGTGGTCTATAAGATTAAAAGTGTAACACCAAATTTTAATGAACCTCGTATTAATTTCCTCACCACTCACCTGTTTTCCTTGATTCATGTATATGACTGGTACCACCATGTGATCGTGGGGCATATATGTAAATTTCACATCCAATAGATGCAGCTAATGATCCTGCATTATGTCCAGAGGGCGCCCAGTAGATAGCTTTTACCCATTCTTCCCTTTCATCTTTCTCTTTGATCACTCTTCTAGTTTCAAGGACTTGTTGAAACAGATTCCCAGTCGAACATTCGTGTGTACTTGAAGGCGAAGGACCAACGGAGATAACAACATTTTCGTGTGCTCCATAGGCTATCCAACTAAAACCAGCATAAGATGGTAACCAATCTGCAACTCCAGGACTTGCTGCAGGTGGTATGTGTTGCTGGATAAACAATTTGTTCAGGCCTTCTGATAGTTCCATGCCTTCCTTCTAATCTAACTGTAAGGTACATTTGAATCTTCCAAATTCGGCTAAAACATTATTTGGCAAATTCCAAAACTTTATCTACAAGAATCTGGTTCCGAAAATCCATCGCTAATTGCAGGAGTGCTCGAACCGCGGAAGCTCACTAGGTCTACTGATGGTGGATACCAGGTCCCGCGTGTACAGTTTTAATGTCCACGCACCATTCGATTTTCGACAACCATGTGGTTAGATTCCATCAAAATATATAGATTGCCTCAAGTTTCTCGATTCCTTTAGATTCCATCAAGGATCTCTCTTGAGATTCCCTTATTCCTTCCACACTCCTTGAGGTTCCCTCTGGATTTTCTGAGATTCTCTCAATGTTGAATGCCTCAAGGTTTCCTAAATTCCCCATGGTTATAAGGCAAAAAGAACGCATTTGAGTGAGAAATCAATTTAAAGCAGAGCTCAATTTCACTCCATAACAAAACTTCCTTTTTAATAAGAAAAAGCTTTCACAAGGAAAGCGCTATAGGTTTAAGCCAAAGCTATGTAAATATTATTTCCAAAGTCGCCTAGTATTATAACGGGGCCAAGGGATAATATCAAAACTTTAACTAATATATGGGATATTGAAGGGGTCGTAGCTAGGAGCAACTATTTTTTTTTTTTAAGGACGTCAAATTTTATTCAATATTCCACGTAAGTACATGTATAATTGCAAAGGCAAGAATAAAATCTCAGTAGACAAAGATAATCCACTAAATGAAGCAACCCACCTATGTAGGAGATAATATACCCAAATGCTGCTCAAAAATCAAGCGTTTCTTCTCAGATGCAAGCTGGGAACATAGATATGCCTTCGCCATTCTTTCATGTGTCTTATGAAAAAGTTGGTCAGCGGTAATTGTTAAGCCCTTGAGGATATACCACCGTCGCCTTTTCCAAATAGACCACACCAACCATGCCAAATGAAAAGCCTGTTGATGCAATCTATTTCAAGTGGAGGGGTAAATAGCAAGAAGCACCTGCTGGCTAGTTAAGGCCACATGAAAGAGAGATAGCAGCCACGATCAAACTGGCTGGACTTTATCACATAGAAAGAGGCGAGAAGACCTTTTACTAAATTGGATCGTTGAATCCTTGGAGGCATCTGGTCGTATAACCTGCAGTGAAGACATTCTTCTAGATTCACAGCATGCAAAGAATACCTCACCAACGACAAAAAACCCCCAAGCTGCGCAATAAAAGCTGCTAAATATGACAAGATGCCCAAACGCATGGATAGGTCCTGGTTATCGGCAAAGTATAAGGATCTCAAACAGGATAGTAAATCAACGGTTGCTGAGCCCAAACCATGCACCGAACAGTTTGAGAACGTGGGTACACCAGCAATGGATGAGGCTGGAACTTCAAAGGGTCCACCGGCCGCACCCACGCAAGCTACTGGCAGATGTGAGGTGAAGGAAAGTGTCACCGCCACAGTGTCAAAGAAGAGGAAACAAGCCGAGAGTGCCTCCGCGTCAACGCCGACTGTGTCGCCACTGCCATTGAAGGTCAGGTTTTAGCAGAGTTCCATGTGCGAAACTCCTACTTGTGAACCAGCAGCAACCTCAGCTCCGTCGTCTGCATTGCCACAAGAGATGCAGTTCAATGCAGAGGATGAAAAGCGGACAGCCCAACAAACTGCTTTGAAGCTGGAGCAGTACAAGAAATTTTATCCGATGGGTGTCTCCTGATTCAGAGACGTCATCATTTTCAATTGCAGACAAGGCCCGCCCTACATGACGCACAGGGGCAAATCTAACGAGCATGTGATGACCTTGATGAGATCCTTCAGGAACTCTCCTCACGATGTCCTCGCGCACGCCGATCTAGTTCCATACTAGTAAATTGCCCTGGGCAGTCCATGTGATTGTTTATGAAGAACGTGGTAGGGATTGCGAGAGGACCGAAAGCACTACTCTTAGAATGAATAAAGGAGAAAAATATGTGTATGCCTTTTTTTAATGCAATGTGGGTATGGAACATAGGATACACG
>JAANSK020179995.1:0-14779 GCA_011763485.2 Isoetes engelmannii
TGTATCTAGTGTAGAGAAATTAAATTTTGATGTGATTGAAACGTAATTATGCTCCCGCCTTCCATCTTCTTTAATAACGCCCAATCTCTCTTCCTCTTTCATCCTTGCATTCTTCCTCTTTCGCTCTTGCGCCTGTTCTTCATTTCAGAATATTACTTCCCATGGCCAGTTTGTTAATATCTGGACCAGCTTATTACTCTTTATAAAAAAACATTTCTATTATACTGCACAGTGCATACTATTTCAAACATTCAACCCCCTCTTATGCATTATCCAGAATGTGGTCATTTCTTTTATTTCCTTATTTAATCCGTCTACACACCGTAATATACATCAATATTAATGGCTGAGATATCTTATTCCTGTTACAGCCTTCTTTAAGTGCCAGTTTCACTAAAACCAAACTCCATTATGCTAGCATTTGTGAAAACATATATCACTATGCAAAAGAACGTATGAAATCAGATTTCATAATGCACAAATAGAATTCTAGAACCTATCAAACCAAATATCATTTTGAAAGAAATAGTTGTCGTGCCCACAACCACCATGAGAGAGATGGCGCAGGTCACTATTACATGCTTTAAAGAGCAGTATAATAAGGAAGAAACTAACCTCAGAAGTCAAGATCTGATATGATCAGGTCGCCAAGATCTGATATCAGCAGGTCGGCCACATCAAGAACATCCAAAAGTAAACAAAATTAGTAAAAATGAAAGATTATTATCTCAGAACTTCGTCTAGAGTAGGAAAAGGTAAGAAAAGAAGTCTTGAAGATGAAGCAACACTAACTGCAGGTTAAGATACCTTACTGAAGATATCTTACAGACTAAGAAATCTGTCAGCGCCTTCCAAAATCTGATATAAGCAAGTCCCGAGGTTCAACAACTCGTCTGTGCAAAAGAACCTTAACAAAAATTTAATAAAAGGCAAGATTCTTACTTATAAATTCGTCCAGAGTCATCCAGAGTCGTCCAGAGTCATCCACAGTAGGAAATGGAAGAAAATTAAGTCTTAAACATGAAGAAACACTAAGAAATTTCGCTGATCTGAATGTGGCCTCAAGAAACTACCAAAAACACAGTAGCGCCTTCCAAAATGTTGCCAGCGCCTTCCAAAAACACAGCAGCTACTACCAAAATCTCCAAAATGTCGTCGTAGCAAAGGCGCAGCAACAGCGTCCACGTGCAGAGAGAAGGAAGAAATGAAAATGAAAATGAAAATTGTGGCAAAGAAACAGGGGCCACGTCGGCGCCATGTCAACGAAATCCTCTCCCCCCCCCCCCAATTTTACGTAGGGGAATGTTCTTGGCCATTACGCGGGGTGCGGGCTCGCCCTCCAGGCTCGCCACTCGCCCTTACCCTGCGTAATGGACAGCCCAAGAACATTACCTTTACCAAATGGGCCCAAATTAGTATCCTCTCATAACGTGGGAACAATCAGTAAAGTTACCCTTAATGTGGTTCAATCCCAATGATAGGGTGGTTCCATCCCATAGGATCTCTAACGGTCATGATTCTGCAATGACCCACATTAAGAGTAGTTTTATTTTAGCTGGAATAAAGCATATTGGAAAGGGGATCGCCATCTATCTGCTACATATCAGCCCACCATTTGCCCAAACCAATAACAATAAGAACACTTTCCCTGGCATTCTGAATGTCAACCTCTCCTGTGTAGATCTAATTGGTCATTTCGACATCTATGTCATGCGATGTGCAAATGTTTACATTGTTATTTTGATCTTGTTCCAGTTTTGAACTCGTGAGCCAGTGTGTTGTTTGAGGAATCAAATTGGAGTATCATGTAGATGACCAAATCTCCCACCCTCTTGAATTACTTGAGGATAGGAGGAGCTAGGAGTTTAAGTTCATTTCCATGATTACTTGACAATAGAAGGAGCTAGAAATTTTTAAGTTCACTTTCATGTAGTTGTTGGAAGGAGATATTTGAGCCCTATACAAAGAGCTTGCTCTTTAGGTGTCACAATGGAATTATGGCCACAAGCACAAAATGCCGCGTTGAACAACTTCATATTTTCAATTCAGACAACATGAGCCTTATACCCTAAGCCTAAGAAGGCCTCAAAGAAAACAAAATAGCATGAATAAAATCTTGTGAGAACTATCAACGTTATTTGTTAGCCCAAATGATATATACTAACTTAAAATCCCTTTGGCATCTTGACATTTCAATCCTTTCCTTAAGTTCTATATAAACTCATACTCAAGGGGGTAGCATATATTAAAGCTTTAGAGAACTATCAATGTTATTTGTTAGTCCAAATCATGTACTAATTTGAAATCCTTTGGTACCTTGACATTTCAATCATTTTCTTTTAAGTACTATACAAAGTCATACTCCGAGAGGCATTTAATTAGTCTACTACGCACATAATGTTCTGTCAATGTGTAAGGACTTGTTACCTGCATTGAAAGGCAATTGAAGCGCCATATAATTTCGTTGTATTTAACTACTCCAATTCTGATGTCTACTATTTTGAATGACAAATGATTGATCATTAAATTCATAACATGTATCTATAGAGTTCCACTTAAATGACATCCACAAATCATCTGTGTAGTGGTTTATACTTAGAGTGGAAGCTTGAAATGAAGGCTATGGAAAACTAGATCTAGTTCACCATGGATCTAGTTCAACACCTTATGTGGCAAGTCAATATTTCGTCTTTCAAATGATTTTAAACCTGTGAACAGATAAGGAGGTAGCTTCTTTCGAATATGACTCGGGATGAGTGACTATATTATGAACATAGAGCAACAGAAGGATGTGTTTGTTTAGTCTGATTCTATTCCCTAAATGACTCTGGGAAAATGGATTCACTGCAATGAATTTTAGATTTATTAAGATTGATGCAATGATGGGAAGTTGTCAAAGACAGAACTGATAAGTTGACATGAGGCCAAGAGCTGTAACATTTTTACAATCTTATTTAAGACCCCCTCCCACATATCAATATGTGAAAATTTCTGTTGATCTAGTATAGAATGGCTAGATACACGTGAAAAACAAAATAGCCAGTTGTCTGCACCATTGAGGTTGCAGACCATTAAGCATAGTCAATGCAACGAATATGTAGAAAATAAGGCTCGAAATGAATAGAACCAACCTTAATGCTATAAAATCAACTTTGGTGATCGATAAACTTGCAATGTTTCATTTTGTATTGTGGGAGGAGATTCATGTAGTGGTTATGACTATGATTTAGGTGTTGTATTGTATGGGAAACCATATAATTTGGGATGTTTGAGTAGCTTGTATCAATTTAAAGGTTAGTTTTCTATTTTGGTTTGGGTTGGGTGTTTTTTCTTTTTTTTTTTCCCCAAATGTCTAATATACATGCAATTTCTTAGCATAAGTTATAAGGCATGGATAATTCACGCTATAGTCTATTTTCAGCCTAGGTTCAAAACGGATTATGCAAAGCAAGGGCGGTGGAATGAAGAGGGGCGGAGTGTGTAGAGGAGGGGCAGCCTCATCAAATCTTGGCCTGATCAAATCTTGGTCGCATCAAATGCTTGAAAAGTGGCAAGGATGGATCTAGAACAGGGAGGGTTTTGTTCACAGGAGGCGGGCGACCTGAGATTTTGGATTAGGGTTTCTAGTAGTTTAGGGTTTCCAGTGTAGTGGTCAGGATTGTATATTTTTGAGAAAATTCCAAATATACCCCTCAAGTTTGCAAATATTCCAAAAAATACCCCCCTGAAACAGGGTATTTGGCTCGAATGGCGATAACATTTTTATGATCAATCAAATATAAAAGTCACCTTCACGAAACTTGTAGATTAGAGTGAGGCCTATCCAATATGAGTGAAATCATTTAAAATGGCGTTGGAATCTTCAAGTTACAGTGGTTTAAATGTGTCATAAAAAATAACTCAAATGAGCATAACTTGTGCATTCCAACTCCGACTTACATGAATTTGATCTTGTTTGAAAAGTCTTATCCTGATCTATAATGTTTGTGAAGACAATGTTTTAATTTCCGGTCTCATAAAAATGTTACTACCATGTTTTACAAAAATACCCTTCATTTGGAGGGTAGTTGAGATTTGCCAATGGTCGAGATTATGGCAAGATCGTCCCCCTTTCTAGCTGTGGGATTGATCCTTGTGTCCTACTTAAAGAAAAAGTGATGAAAGTTGCAAGAAGACAGTAAGTACTTTGCAAAGTGTAGAAAGTGCAGTAACACAAGAAACTGGCAGGTTCTTCGGAGAGGCATCTTGGTTTCAGAAATTCCGAGGAAGCCTTGTAACCTACCGGGTAGCTTTCAAGTTTAGCTGACAATTTAAAAACAATAGGAAAATTGCTTGCTAAAAATAAGAGGTTTTCTTGGTATTTCTAAAGGAATGGAGGTTTCTAGTTTGGAGCTTGTTGGCTAAGTTCAGAACAGAATAAAAACATGAGGGTTAAGGCTAGAAAATGTTCTGAACCAAGGGAGGCATACTGTGGAGTATCAACCTCCCATTCAAAAATTGACTATATATAGCTCATTATCCATATGAATTCCTTGTCGAAGAGCACAAACTCTAATTATTTCATTCTTTGGTATATGCTCTCACACTCTCATTATGTGGGTTTATAAAAGTCTGAAGCCTACTCAATGATGACAAACACACATGCATTTAAAATAATACTACAAGAGTAGTAGTGGAGCCCTAAAGACTTGTTTCATCATGGTGGCTTTATAGTTGATAAAACTTAAAGATTATTTCCTTGAATGGTATGTTGTACTCCGATGTCTCTCGGATAGAATTGAAGTAATTGACTAGATGATATTATGTTTCCTTCAAAATATCACTAGTCAGGCTATGTTCGAGCTTCTAAAGAATGGATCAGTATGGGGGAACCACTCCTCTAACCCTTCGACAATTGCCTTTATGGGATGGAGATTAGCTAAGGGTTAACAAGAGTGGACTTAGGTAGGGTACACTAGTAGTTATCTATCATATTCACTCATGAACTAGAACTTAAGGTCTAGGAGATCTTAAACTAACATTGGCAAGTTCCTTTGGTAAATTTGCAAGTATTGTTGAGAAACAATTTGGTTGAAAGTCACATGCTGCTATTCTTCAAAGAAAACTGTACATAGGTGCACTTCTAAAGCAAGTGTTATTTCAGACAATCTGTATAAAGGTGAGAACAAGGACAAATTTAATTTAGCAACTAAAGAATTGACTCTAGTTGCTTTGTATACTACCTAAAAGAGGTAATGGCCTTGAATAGAGCACAAGTAACATAGGTTAATCTTAGCCCGGCAGAACCCTCTACACAGTAACAAGTTGAACACAATCTGCAGACGGTTTTCACACAAAGATTGACCTTCGTCATATTTCAAGTTCAAAGCAACTAATCAGGTAACAGAAATACTGGAACCATAAAATGCCACGTTTAAGAAATAACACTTGGGCATAAGCTTAGAACAAACCTCATTTCCATTCTGTGCTGATTTGGCTACTGTTCCTTTTTTTCTTTTCTTTTTTTGGGGGCAAGAAGTAGATTAGCGTCCCTGCAAGTTAAAAGCTTGCATCTCTTTCTCCAAGAGGACTTCAAATCTAACCCCAGACAGAACTATGTCCAAAAGAAACTTTAAAATCTTTGTCCTGTTTCATTTACAAAAGAATCTAGAATCCATGTACACCTTAAAAAGAAAATGAATCATTATACTCATCGAACCCATGCTTCATGGGTAAAGAATGTTGTACTAAGGTGAGCTGACTTCGCCAGAATCACTTTGTTTGAATCCCAAGTTTCTCCATAACCTTCAGAAGTGCATCCAGCTTCAATGGTTTTGTAAGGTAGGCATCCATTCCTGAAGCAACGCATTTCTTCTCGTCACTAGCCATTGCATGTGCAGTTAGTGCCACAATAGGAATATGCCTCTCTCCTTCTAATTCCCTGATTTTGATAGTAGCAGTATAACCATCCATGACCGGCATCTGCATTCACATTGCGAGGTGAGATAAATTTATTATCATTCCAAACAAGCAAGTTCAGACCATAATTAGAAAATATACATACCTGGCAATCCATAAGCACTAAGTCAAACCCTGCTCTAACATTCAATCCTTGATCTGAAATCTTTGTGCATTCTTCCTGAAGATCATTAGCTCCCTCGGAGACAATAGTTGATGCCACAGCTTGCACAGCTTCTTTTCCATTGCTCACAACCTTCACAACTGCACCCTCTTTCTCAAGCATGGCACAAGTGACCTTCTGTAACAATGGAGTATCTTCAACAACTAAAAGTTTCAAACCAGCTAGGGATCCTGCTCGTCTTTCCTGCCTACCAAAATCATTATCTACATTGGTCTTCTTCTGCACATCAGACTTGTGTCTCAGTTTTATATCTACAGAGCAGCTACCACTTTCGTGTCTTTCTTGCTCGCCATTTTGGTTACCATTTGAGAGAACTTGAGGCTTCCCTGCATGCAGCTGAATAGAAGAGTCTACTAAAGAAAATGAAACAACACCTGAAACTTTCGGGTTGGAAACAGATTTTCTTTGAATCTCTTGATTGCTTGCTTGCGAAGAATTTCTGGATAAGATCCCTTGACCTTCTTCAGGCATAAAGTACTTCATATAGCGTGCTTGTAGCTCGTCAAATAATGCAGTCAGGCGGGATCCATAGGCAGGCTTATTTAAGATTAGATCAGATCTGCCATGAAGGGTTTGCCAGACAGCATTGGAAGTATTTGCAGAAAATATCCAGGTTACATGAATGTAGAATCCCAAGCCCCTTGCCTTTCTCTTTAAGGCATCAAGATCGGACCTAAATTTTGATGTTGTCCCGCCATCCTCTGGAATAAGGGCACTATCAATCATTGCAACACATTGTGAGACTTGCACTTGCATACTACGCCGTCCTGGACCTTCAGTATCAACGACAGGTTGATAGCTGTAATCTTTTGTTGTATCTAAAACAAGCCTCTCTAATGTTGGCAATATACCTTGCCAAGATGATACTTCAAGTGCTTGGACACCACGTTTTCGCATCCAATTGATGATGGACCTCTTTTCCAAATCACCATGTACAGCCAGTACTACTTGCATACTTTGACTCTGCCATGCATCCTCTGAGACGTTCATTCTTAGAGGTGATTCCTCTGCAGGAATTTGATTGGTTGCTGTATTCAATGGCCAACACTGTCTAATACCTCTAGGAATTGTGTTGCTTGCATCTTTAAAACCTTTTTCTGGCTTTATAAGGATACCTTTAGGAGACCTCTCAAAATTCAAATTGAACTTGAAGAGTGTTCCAGGCCCTTCTTTGTTGATAACCTTGATTTGGCCACCCATCATGTGAACCTGAGAAGTTGAAAAGATCAACAATGCAAGAATACTTATTAATGAATATAGATATGACAGAAAATTCAGGAGTGACAAATATCTAAGATACATCCAAAAGTAGACAAAATTTTCAACAGAAAACAAGGCATACCAGTGAGCGGACGATTGCAAGACCAAGGCCAGTGCCACCATGTGTGCAGTGAACTTTAGAATTTCCCTGTACAAAGTTTCGGAAAACTGCTTCCCGTCGAGCTGGAGGAATACCTTGACCTGTGTCATCGACTTCAAATTCGAACTCTACAAGCTCTAAGCCTTGTGTAAAACTTCTCCTTCCAGAACTGCGCAGCTCATCTTTGTTCTTTGCCCAACTTAATGGTGCTGCCTGAACAACTTTCTGAAACCAGCGGCCAGATTTCCTACCAGAGCCACTTAATCTTGGCTGGATTGGAAATCTAGGCCATGCCCTCAATACAACATATCCATTGTTCGTGAACTTAACACCATTGCTTAGTAAGTTTGAAAGCACCTGCTTCAATCGACCTGCATCCCCCCGAACCCATCTTACTGTTTCAATTTCATCATCCGGAAGCTCTAACATAACCTCAATTCCTTTCTTCAAGCCCACTACTGCGAAGATGTCAACAACTTCTTCAAGCACCTTGATCAGGTCAAAATCTGTAATTTCAAGCTCTAGCTTTCCAACTTCTGCCCTACTCATATCAAGGATGGAATTTAAAATGCCTGATCACACAAAAGAAATTTATCATGAAACAATCCAATATCTAAACAGTATATATCCCATTTAAGAAATACAACTGTTCAGTACCCATTGAACTACACATATGAAGAAGTTGTACCGAGTAAAGTAGTAGCACATGTTTTCATTTGAACCATGTTTGCCTCAAGCTCTGTTGTAATCTGCTCTTTGTGAGAAAGACAGAGATCTATAAGACCAATGATTGCAGCAAGGGGGGTGCGCAGATCGTGACTCATATTTGCAATAAAAAGGTTCTTATGATTGCTGCGCCTTTCTACCATCTTTGTTGCCTTAACTTGTGCTATGTAAGATTGTTCCACCTTCATGGAAAGGCTGATGCCGCGAGTAAGAATGCATATAAATAAACACCCAAGAAAAAGGATAGATAAAGCCAAGGCAATGAATATGATACGTATTGCATGAGTACGGCGATCAAACTCTGCCAAGAAGCTCTTCCTTGGAATAACCAGAACAGCAATCTGAAAATTTACAGCATAACTAAGATCACTGTACAAAATGCAATTCATTTAATTTTTAAGTTAGAAAATCCACTTACCAGACCATTAGAGCCTTTGAGAGGACTACTGTTAATGTAATAAATGTCTCCATTGATGACCACATCATCCATAACAAAGGGATGCAGACCCAGATCACTGAAATTATCAAATTTCTCACTTAGAAGGTTTGCAGCTTGAGCAACCACATTATTATTGGATTCTGAAGCACGTGGCATCATGGCGCTCCGGTAAGGAGCTTCATGGTTCAAATAAGAAGCCCCAGTTTGTGTAACCAGCTCTCCCCCCGTTTTTATAATAAAAACATCCCCACCCATAAGATCAATATTGCTGAAAATGCTGTTCAAAGAAACTGATGTAAATGTCACACCTAATGGACTGCTAAAGTTGCTTGTTTTTATTGCTTGCATTGCAAGTAGTAATGGCCCATCATTGTTAATAAAGATATCCCAGTGAATGCTTCCAGAGCTATCATTGATCGCCGATTCAAAAAGTGACAAATTGGTGGAGAACAATGGACAACCTATTGGTATTGGCCCTGTTGTTGACTGGCCAGTATCAGTATCAACCTGTTGATAGTACCACCCATACCAACTAGGGGCCAAACAAGGCTGAAGCTGAGAAATTGCTCTCCATTCGATTGAGTCCACTAAATTAGAGGAGTTAGAAGAGATGATGGATGTGTTATACAGGCTGCTGTATGCCTCCAGAAGGCCATTTGATCTCAAAAAACCTATAAATGCACTTCCTGTCCGCATCATATATGCCAGCCATAAAAGTGGTTGAATCTGCAAACAAAAATAAATTTCATACTCCTATTCCATGCTGAGGTTAAAATTACTATTGCTATGATATTGAGAACATCTCTTACCTCAGACCAGGAACTAGCATTCCCAAGACTGCGGGACGACATGAACAGTCGGCTCAATGCTACAGCAGATGCATTGTTATATGCAAGAGCCTCCTGAAATTTATACTCAACTGCTAGTAATAGCTCCTTTCTAAGAGATGAAGTAACAGGTGCCAATGACTTGTGAGCATATTGCTTTGTGACATACCAGATGAGACCACTAAGCAATGCAACCAGAATGCTAAACATGATCTGCATAAAGCATGTGCCAGTTAAGTTTTACATGTGTTTGAATGTTGCAATATCTGAGCTAACAATTTCAAGAACCTTAAAAAATCTTAAAACCCCAAGTTCCAGTTGCAAAGTAGAGACTCAATTCTTGAGCTGATAATTGGCAGGAGGAAGGCCATTCCAATGAATTGGCTTTCGTCTAGGGCAAAGTGATCATCTTTGAGCAAAAGAAAAAAAGATTCTACGAATTTGATTGAACAGTGTGTGCAATACATACCATGAGGGCGATACGAGGAAGAAGAACAGGATCATTGATTATGTTCCGAAGAGTAAAATGCTTAAATGCACGATTCAAATTATCGCCAATGCTTTTTCTGCTTGGAGCCTGCGGTTCAGCCGGAGTAGGAGCTTGAGGCCCCAAAGGATTTCGATTTATCTCTGGACTCATGACTTCCCTGTTACTCTGTTTTTCTTCACGATCGCTTGATTTCTCGCTAACCTCAGCTTCGTGGGTCAGATCACTAAAACAATCGCTCTGAGAAGTAGAATTTACTCGCAATATGCCCATTGGATCCCCTCGCATGCCAAGCGAGCTGCATTCGATGCAGCGGGCCGCCATAGAAACGCATACATTTCCCCAGTAGCCATCTCTGTCTTTGAAACATTGGGCGCTCATCGCCCTAATTTAGAACACCCCAAACCCTTTTCTGCAAATGGGTGCCCTCCATATTCACATCAAATGTGAATACTAATCGCCCAATTTGCCTTGACCCAATTCCGGCGCCTATCCACCTTCTCCGTGACTCAAACATGGAGAAAAAATGTAAACTCATCCCTTTCTGGCATCTGCGAAGCTTAAAGAAACGCCTCCCTTAATGTCTTTGCTTCGTTTCTTTCCTCCATAGCCAGTACCCACTTCCGATCTTAACAGCCCCCTAATTCCTGCTGTAAATCTTCATCAAGGCCACAATGCAAGTGAACCGAGCCTTCAATTTCGAAATTCAAACTTGTAACAGCCAAAATTTTGAGGCATTTGGTTGCAGATCTTCAAATTTAAGGCCTACTACGGCTGTTGGGGAGTTTTGCCCCCTCATCATGGATGGATTTAAAACCAAAGCAGCGGGTTCATGCACAACCCACATGGCTGGTAGGGTGTATGATGAACCCAGGCATTTAATTCCGGAAAACTGCATTAAGAATTAAACCCTCTAGCACTGGGATTTCCAAAACAGTCTCATTTAATTCCGTGCTTTTATGACCACCTGCTGAGATGCCTCCGCTGAAAACCCTCCTAAAACCCCCTTCAAAACTAGCTTTGAACAGCCATGTCGGCGCCATATCTGCACTAGAAGATCCGCTTAAACAGCACTGCATCGTGCAGGATTTGATCTTTTTTTTTCCTCTAACAGTATGTTTTGCCTCCAAATCCAAATTCAAATTTGTGATGGGTAGATCGTGGGGTATTATTCTGTTGTAGTTAGTTGCTATACCTTTGACCTTTGTTTAAAATTGTTCCCAAAATTGTTTCCAATGTATAAGGTATTTATGTCCCAATCTAGGCATATCTATTCTTGAAGGGCACTATTCTCCAAATAATTTTACTACCAATTTCCACAATCTAGTTATACCTTGGCACTATTTTCAAGCACCCCTATGAGTGGCATAAATAATTTTACCACCATTTTTGGGTGAAGATATACTTACCCTAGTTTCGGTGATACCTCCGCAAATCATACCTTCCCGCAGAATCACCACCCCCTCCCGGACGGAGCCCGTTCTGCCTGCTCCGTTTTGGGTTCTGACATTGTCAGCCATCCACCTGACACTGTCACCATTACCGGCTCGGCCCATTTGAGGAGCTCTGCTTGCATCGCATCCAAATCTGCTGCCTTTTCGTTGGTGAGGCACTGGAGGCCCATTATCACGTCGTCCACCGTGATGGTTAAGGGCAATCCCATCTGTGAGGGTACTGGTACCTGTCTGCCCAAGGGATCATACAGTTGCTGTAGGTACAGGATCCACTGTTGTACAGTGATGTCTCCCGCAGGCTGTCGTGTTTTCCTAAGCACCTATCTCCAAAAGCTCCTGGGATATGAGTACTTCTTAACACTGACTTAGCTACGACAATCCTTCTCGCCATATAACCTTCCTCTATCTCAAATGCTTGTCTAAACCAAGTAAGATCTCATCCCATATATTTGAAGATGAGGTGCACACTCTGATCGGAACACCCAGTAATTTTCAAGAAGACCCAACAGGCACTATGGTCCAAGGAAAATAATCAACATGAGCCAGAAGAGGCTCATCAAGCGGCCAAATGGCTGCACATTTGCTCCAGTTGAGAAAACACTCTGATGCTATCAAAAGATTATCTTCTGAAGCTTCTAAGAACATAATGTATCATCAGCATACTGATTCCAAATTTGATGTGAACCATCTGTCATCTGCAGCCCTGTTATG
The DNA here is from genome assembly GCA_011763485.2 of Isoetes engelmannii. Taxonomy (NCBI): domain Eukaryota; kingdom Viridiplantae; phylum Streptophyta; class Lycopodiopsida; order Isoetales; family Isoetaceae; genus Isoetes; species Isoetes engelmannii. The sequence continues at coordinate 12,126 of JAANSK020179995.1, forward strand.
ACCCTATCTTCTACTGCTGTCAATAGCAGTTGCGATAGCCATTCTACAACAATATCAAAAAGAAAAGGCGTCAAAGGGCACCCTTGCCTAATGCCCATGCTTATGTCAAAGATAGAAGAAATCTCTCCAAAAACTAACAAAGATGTGTGCAATGACTTCAACAACTTTGCAACAATGCTGGTGTATTACTGTTCATAGCCAAAGGCAAACAACATCTTTTTCAAAAAAGACCAACTCACACTGTCATATGTTTTTTTTAAATCAAGCTTTAAATAGAACCTTTTGACGACTCTTTCTTGCTCAATATAGGCCTTCAATTTCAAAGAAATCTTCAAAATGTCTAAAAACAATTTCTTTCAATTGATGTGGGTCCCGAATGATGGAACCATTCTCCATCTGCAATGAGGATAATGTAGTTGAGTGCTTCCCTCTGCCTTGCAACCTTGAAGAAGAAACGTGTGCTTTTGCCACCTTCCTTGATCTATGTCAATCTTGCTTTGACCTTGACTTGCTGAATTTTGGCTAGCTATAACCTCTTAATTCCTCTAGAATATCCTTTCTCTTTCACCTGAACTAATATTATTTCTTCTAACTTCAGGTAATTCTACATATAATAAATCCAGCAAAGCATTCTCTTCGGCCACCTTGTTACACCCCCAAACTTTAGCAAAGTTTTTAACTGCTGCTAGAGATGCAATCATTGCCTCCATTCCTTGTTTATTTCTGCCAGCCGCAATCTAGATCTGCTTACTGATTTTTGAAGACTTCATCATTGAGGAATCTAGGGTTCAACTTAAAAATGTTTTCAATGTCTTAAATTTACTAACTCGAGAAGAGCAGATTATATGCGGATTATGATCCGAAATGGAATTCTCTAAGAGACTATGACGATATAAAGACAAGTTCACTTTTTGCAGGACCTGAGAACTTACATAACACCTATCGTGCCGCGCATAATCCCTATCGTCTCTGATCCAATCACTACACCATGTAAAGCCTGGATCACCTTGTAGTTCAATGAGCTCCAATTCATTACGCATACTCAACCACAACTCCTTTTCGAATCCATGTACCACGTCAACCCCACTCTCATATATGTCACTGCGACTTTCCACCATATTGAAGTCCCCCAACAGAATACTTGTCAAAGTGTTTCAATTTATTCTTCACGCTGGCCCATAAGGATGCCCTCTGCCTGGACTAGTTATATGTACATATATTTATCACCCAACATTTTTTACCATTAGCACACCAAGTCACTATTAAGCACCTTCCAAAATGATTAGTATACGTTGATAAAATTTTCAACTGCTTTCTCCATACAATAAACGTTCCCACTAGAACTACCACTAGATGATACAATACCTACATATACTTTCCATAATATATTAAACAAAAATCCTGCTCCCTCTTCTCTAGACTTATGTTCCCGTAAACAAACTATATCTGGACTAGTCTTTTTCAAAGCCAAAGAGAGTTTACTACCCTTAGCTTCAGACGATTTTACACCCCTGATATTCCAACATACTATTCTATGTTCCATTCAAAACTATATTGAGCCGTTTGGGTGACATACCTTCATATTACATCTCTCTCTCTCTTCTTCCACCACTCTTTTTTTCTTATTACATTTTCATATGCGTCATTTCAGCCTCATCCATAGGAAGGTCTACCCACATATTTAGATGTCGATGAAAGCCTCGGTCTCCGTATTGCTGATCAACTGCCATATCTTCTATTTGTGTCTGATCTTTATGAGTTCCAGCCACCTGTTCTATATGACCCTGCGTGTAGATTGTTAGGGTTTTAGAGTCATCCTCCAGAGATATCTCTTTTCCCTCACGTGATTTTTAATTCTTCCGCCATTTTTATGTTGTATTACAGCCTGTGATGACCATACGAATATTTGTACTATACAAGCATTATACTCGTATGTACAAAAGATGGTCGTCACACGGATGCAAAAAGATAGTTGCATGAGGCAAGATTTGAACTTGCAACTTTCTAGTTGTGAGCCACATACCTTAACCAAGTGCACTACCTATTCCCTTTGGTAGCATTCTCTTGCATCTTTCTCATACCAGCAGTAGCTTCCAGGAAGTCCTAGAACATTCTGGAACCCATGTGCATGTACGACACTTGGCAAGATTTCATCCATTGGAGTGGCACGATCTAGACCGTTGGTATATATATATATAGAGGAGCCTCATTCTTGTCGAACCATTCCGGTTCAACGCCAGTCTTGAGCCTTCTAGGCATCTGTTATATGTTCCTTCTTGCCTCCAGGCCATTGTATTCTTCATTCTTTTTTGTATATCAGATTTCTTACGTATTTCTCGCGTATTTCTTGCATATTTTCTATGTATTTTCCCTTGTTTTGGCGCAGGGATAGGTTCAATACTGCATACGTTTTATACTCCAACATATCTTACTCCTCAAGTCATATCTTACTCCTAAGCTAACAATCAAGTCATATCTTAATCCTAAGCTAACAATCAAGTCATATCTTACTCCTAAGCTAACAATCAAGTCATATGTTACTCCTTCTAAGCAAACAAGTCATATCTTACTCCTAAACTGACTATCAAGTCATATCTTACTCCTAAGCTAACAATCAAGTCATATCTTACTCCTTCTAAGCTAACAAGTCATAT
>JAANSK020180106.1:0-14779 GCA_011763485.2 Isoetes engelmannii
ACAAGTTAGTCTAACATGTTAACATTAACATGTTAGTACCCCTAGGGTGTATACTAGTGACGTGTCATGTATTATACGGTATCTATACCCGTATGAGCACATGGAACGTCACACATATCTAGTTCTAAAAGTCGTCCTGTGAACATCTTCTTCCTTGATTCTTATTTGGTGATACCCTAATCTCAGATCAATCTTGGAGAAGATCTTGGCACCTTGAAGTTGATCCATCAGATCGTCTGCTCTCGGTAAGGCGTATTTGTTTTTTATGGTATACTTGTTGAGTTGACGATAGTCAATGCACATTCTCATGCTACCATCTTTCTTAACAAACAATATAGGTGCTCCAAATGGAGACACACTAGGCCTTATGAAACCCAAATCCAAAAGCTCCTTCAACTGCTTCTTGAGCTCTGACAACTCTTCGCTCGTCATCCTGTAAGGTGCCTTGCTGGTAGGCTTCGTCTCCGGCTCTAGTGCTATCTCGCACTCTACTCCCCTGTAGGGTGGAAGCTTCCTTATCTCATCTGGGAAGATATCGTGGAACTCCCTGATCAACTCAGCTACTGACTTAGGCAAGTCAGCCAAGGATACATCCTTCTTCTCTTCCCCGATGGGCTCGTCCATTGCTTCGAGCTTAAACACATAGGCTACCTGCTGCTTCTTAATGCACTTAGCAATTTCTTAATAGACATGCATTGCATAACAATTATTGGGGTAACCTCATTACCTGCTATCTCTATTAGCTTCCCGTTTAGCGTCGTGAAAGTGACTTTCCTCGCTGCACAGTCAATTAAGGCCTTTGCCGGGATGAGGTACTCCATTCCGACTATCAAATCATACTTCCCCATATCCATGACCTCTGCCCCCATATCCAAGTCAACTCCTGGCAATTCAATGTTAAAATTTACTCTCTTCCCTTCTGTATATCTAACTGCTCCATTAGCTAACACAACTGGCTTGGAATTAGACCGAAGGGTCTGGAGTTTCAATAACTCTACCATTCGAGGTGATGCAAAATTATGGGATGCCCCCGTGTCAATGACTACAAATGACTTAGCCTTATTTTTCCAGCTGTAGAAATAGCATTATACTGGCTCACTCTGCATTACCAGTGTCTATTGCAGCTAAAACATGACACGCACCTTGGATGTAGTCCTGTGCCTCCTCGTCATCTCCCCTGGAAGGGGTTTCCCATCCTCCGAGCTCGATGAGGGCAGCATTCATCACATAAGGACAAGTATGGGTCCTATGCCCTGGCTGGAAACATCTGAAACATAAATGCTTTTCAATACATTCCTACCTCTTCTCCTTAGGTATTGCTGACAAGAAATTCTTCACCGTCTTGGAGTAATTTCCCTCCTGTTGTCCTCCCTGCCGTTGGGGCTGCTGCTGAGGCCTGTCCTTAAAAGTTACCTGCTTCCTTTCCTGCCGAGGGTATGGAGGAGTATATGGTGTCCTTGCAGGCACTGGGCTACCTGGTCTTGGGCTATATCCACCAGAAGATCTACCCTTCTCATAGTAATTATTCTTCTGAAAATGTTCCTGTGGTCCATTACCTTGCAGGCTCACGGCCTTGGCCTCTGCTTCTGATACTGTCCTTGGGCTAATTGCCATTACCAGGCGTCGAATTTCCTCATTGAGCCCTTCAATATATCCTTCAACTGCATCTTTCTCAGTAAGCTTCGGAACATACAAACGTAAGCGCATAAATTCCTCTGTACTATACTGACTTATTCCCCTGCTGCAACCTGTAGAAAGCCTGCATCATGTTGGTCTTATGCTCCTTTGGAACGAAATGCCTCTTCAAGGCCTTTGCAAACTTCCTGAACTTGACTGCATGCTTGCTTAGTCCTTTGCTCTTTGCATAGCTTCTCCACCAAATGCGAGCAACTCCCTTCAGATTTGTGGTTGCTACTTTACATTTGTCCTTTTCATTCATGTTATATGCTCTTCCATACTCTTTCATTTATTCCAGCCATTGCTGTCACCTGTAAACTGTTCCAGCTTGCGGGCTTTCCAGATGTTCCCCATTGCGGAGTCCACCTTTTTCTGATAGTCAGCATTATCCCTATCATTTCTTGGCCTATTGTTTCTGGCCCTGTCATACGTTACCCTTGCATTCCTCTCCGGCTCACTGCTATCCCGCTCTGACTCTGAATCAATGCCAGAAGAATCTGAGCTGTCCTCGAAAGACGAAGAATGTCTTCTGCCTCTCTTCCTGCCTCTGCCCCTATGCTCATGGTGTTGCTGATGGGGCCTCTGAGGTGCACGTGCATTCTGCTCCTGAGGCTGACCTATGTTATGAGCCAGGAGGGCTTTAATCTCCTGAATGTCGGATCTCATCTGAGAGATCTCTTCCTCAGGTATAGGGGCTTCTTCAAACAACTGCCGGGGTTGGAACTGGCATTGTGGCATTTCCTCGTTGATGAGCTGACCGTTAGGATCACAATTCCTTGGAATTCCTGTTACACACAAAAATATAATTGGACTAACTTGGTTAGTCCTTAGATCTTTCCTATACAATGCATTGGAATGACCGTTCATGAAGAAAATGTACATAGACAATAATTCAAAATTATTTTTCATATTACTATATATAACCGAGTACAAAACACCAAGTACTATAATGAATACATTCAAGGGTCTCTGTAAGAGGGGTTGTCTTCCAGAAATTTCTTCACTTGGGTGGTGCCGACACTGCGTCCTAAGTTCCGGAGGACATCACAAGATGATCCCCCCTTGAAGCGCCGCTGCTAGCTCTTCGATCTTCTTCTTCGTGGTGAGGGCCGTCGTCACTGCTAATATTCCTTCTCGTAGATGTGGTACTACAAAGTCAAAGATACTGAGTGCTATGCAGCGCTTCACCAGGATGACATGGTCTACTTGGGCTGGAAGCTTAGCATGTCTTCCAAACCTGTGAGGCTAATCAGCAGTGCCAATGCTTCGTCGGCCCTTGAACTGAAATTTTTGTGGATGACGACTATTCTTCCATCTAAGAGTCATGGTAGATAGTACCTCAGTGATTTTCCTTTCTCTCCTTGCTCTGCTTGGGTATCATCTGCTTCCCTGTGCCTAAATGAATATACATCAAGTGGTATAGTCATCATGTCCTCATAGTCGATTTTGACGGAGCGCTGGCTGCTCAAACTGATTGCTCGTCCTGTTTCATAGGAAGAAGATCCTTCTGCTTGTGGTTGCAAGACAGTTGTGGTCTTGCCTTTGATTCCCAATCTCTCCTGTAGAGCATCAAATTCCTCATCTGTCATGAGATCTTGCAGTAGAATACTGCTCCTAATTCTGTTGTAAGCTTCTATGTCGGAGATGGTCTTGCCCCTGTATGCCTCTGCTTCCCGGATCTCGAGTGGAAAGTCTTCATAATCCCGGTCTATGAAGGAGTCGAGCTCGGGATTTTACTGTAGGCGTTTCAGCAGCTCATCTACACGGTATCCATGGTCTCTGCACTCTGGAAGGTTCTTGATGTCATTGAGTAACAGATACTCCTGACCTTCAACAATGATCGGTGCTAAGCTGGTGATGCCAAGGTCGAGAGGGGGTGCTATCCTGGGGTTCTGCAGGTCCTGGTCGAATGCTTGGGCTATGCTTTCTGCTTGTTGGTGCTCCTCCTTTCAGTCTACTTCCACTATGTCTTCGATGTCTTCTTCATCATCGTCACTTCCCCGCTCTTCAACTATTTTCTCTTCTTGTCCCCCGTACTGTAAGAGTAGGCGTGCTTCTGTTATGGAGTCGAGGGGTTGGACATTCATGGCTTGGAAAGAAGGCTCACCTAGGATGGTTTCTGCCTTATAGAAGAGGTAGATAGAAAGGGCAGTGTTATAGGAGAAGTATCTCCTTCTACTGACAACAATGCACATATAATGGGGCATGGTTTTGGCTCGCATGGTCAACTTGGCCTTGATAATAGGAATATGGCTAAGGACTTGCTCTAGGATGACACTGGATACAAAGGGTCCTATGCAAGGTGGGACTTCTTGCAGTTGAGGTCCTACAACAACCCCTTTTGTCATCACATCATTAAGGATGTGATGACAAAAGGGGTTGGCTTCTATAGTGGCTTGCAAATCAAATTCCTTCTGGAAGACAGAAAATACCTGATCTATGTCTGCTTGAGCAACATGAGGTGAGGCAATGTACCAAGTGATGAATGTGTTGGGGGCATGATGAAGAACAAGCTGAGAATGACAAACAAACCTTGAAATGCCTCAGGAACTTGAGAAATCGCCTTGGGGGCACAAGCAAATGACAATGTACAAATGAGGGGGTCTCTACTTGTATTTATAGACAAACCCTAATGTCCAATTTTTTAGGGTTTTGGGAAGTTGGCTTATTTGAGCTGGTTTTGGACATTCTTGGCACTATTTGAGGTGTTAAGCATGATTAGGACACTTTCAAGGACCTAATGCAACTATTTTCATGTGATTTGGAGCTAAACTCAACAAGTTATGACAGTTCAAAGTTTGAGGTAAGTTGGTGTGCGCCAGGAGGGCATAAGTCCTGGGCCTTATGGTGCTGTGGCGCACTCCTGCTTACCTGGAGTCCATTTGAGGGTCTAGAAGTGTCCATATGACTGAAGCAAGGCCATTTTCCTACTCTACAGACTCTAATTAGCTCAGATATGCTATTACTTTTATGATTGGATGAGTTTTTTTTAGCAAAACTAAGGTCGAGGTAAGTTGGTGTGCGCCAGGAGGGCATAAGTCCTAGGACTTATGGTGCTGTGGCGCACTCCCACTTACCTCAAGTCTATTTTGGCCAGATTTCAACCAACTTAAGTAAAATAAACTAGGCACCATACTAGCTAACATGTTTAAACTACATATCCATAATAAAAACATGTATTGCACAAAATTATAAGTACTAAAAGTACAGAAGTTTGTATTACTCAAAATTCTATATAGAACAAGTTATACATTTATATTCTTTCCTTTGTTTTAATGAAACATGTCAGCTGCAAGTCCTTCTTCATCAAGGTTACTCTCTTAGCATGTACTGTACATGCTACAGAGTCTTCAAAGTGCTGGACTAGATGGCTCTCGGCAGCTTTCTGCAGTGCTGACAGAGCACTCTGTGTGATTCTCATGTCCACCGAGTTGAACTGCTGCACTATTTCCCTGACAAGCCTGGCAATTGATATTCGAGGAATAAGAAAGCCGGTGCTCTTTTGGAAATGCTTGATTTCCCTGAGTGCCTTCGAGAAGACCGGGTCCCATTTCCTCCTCATTGGCCTCTTGGGAGGCTTTGGTGCTTCTGGCAATGCCTCAAGGCTTTGGTGCTTCTGCTCCTTTGTAGGTCTACCCGACTCGACGTACCTTACTCGATGAGCATCATAGTAGGCCTTGTACCTGTTATACATATTCATGTAGGCCCCATACTTCTTCAGCTTCTCTTGGTACTCTCGATCCTGCCTAATGAGGAACGCGTTTTGGGTTGTCCTCACGGGTTTCTTGTTAGTCTCAGGAATCGGATCCCACTTAGGAAAAGGAGGTGAAACTTCATTTTCGGCCTCTTCCTCGATCACTTGCTCTGCAACTTCTTCATCCTGAGCTCCACTTCCACCTGCTTTCGAAGAGCCTTCTTTCTGGTAATCCCTCTTCGACAGTCTTCGAGCCTTTTCAAGATCTTCATCCTCTGCATCTGACCTAGTGTCAGAACTTCCTGGTGATGGTTCTCGGTCTGGCTGAGTCTCCTTGATCTTGAATCACGTGTTCTTCATTTTTCGTAAGCTCTTCTTCTTCTTGAGTTTCTCCATTGTGACCTTTTTCTTCCCCTTGTCCTTCTTCTTCTCCTGTTGTCGGGTGTCATCCCTATTCTTGGTTCTCTTCTCGAGTCGCTCCTTCTCGAGTCTGTCCTCCACTTCGGCCTTCTGCTTCTTTTGGTCAAAAATTTTCAAACTTAATTATTTAACTACTTAAATTATATGTTGCTAGCCTACTTAACACAAAATGATATCGAGGTAAGTTGGTGTGCGCCAGGAGGGCATAAGTCCTGGGACATATGGTGTGTGGCGCACTCCCACTTACCTCAAACCTTTTTGGTAAAAAATTATGCTATTTTATCAAGACTTTAAGGGGTGTGAGGTCTATTCTAGGCAATTCAGGATCGAAAAGTCGGTTTACCCTATCTATTTGGTGATTTGGCCAACGTTTCAGGGTGAACTTTCACTATTAAGATTTGGATCAAGCTATCCCCATAGGGGTTCTTCTAACTGCTACAACTAGCTACCTTATCTAGGCATTACTTCTACCTGGGAAAAATTTTCCACTTTTCGAGGTTCATGCTTAGAATTAAAAACTTAAGCCGAGTTTTAGGACAGTTAGTCTTGTAGGGTTATGCTTGGAGTATAAGGAGGAATGAACCCAAAAATGTGATTTCAACGATAATTCTTTTTGACACCCCGTCCCCGGCAGCTATTTTCGAACACCCAGCCTCTTAAGTTTGCTCCTGTTAACTTCGAGTTGCGGCTGCATGTAATCGAAACACCGGAGGAAGCAGAAAACGTGCTCCAGAGCTGGAAACTTTGGGGTGGTACAAAGCTAAATTTCCCGGATTTCTTTTACTTTCACGGATTTCCCTTGCTTCTAGCACATCTGTGTAAGTTCGGAACGCCTTCTTGAGCTTAGCGTATCGCATTTTAGGGTCTGTATTTGACCGAGCTATCTGATTGCTTAGCAAGACATTTGAAGATAAGGCGAGTTTGCAGGTCCTATGGTACCTTGCTTACATAATTTTCGTGGATTTCACTAAGGAACTTGGATACGTGATGGGGAAGTGGCTCTACAGTATAAGCACGATTGGAAGAGCCGTTAAATCATTTAGAACTTGGTTTCCATTCGAAACTTGGTTCTCCTTTTGCGTTAGAGGTATCTATGGTGCATATGGTGCGTGGATTTCTAACTTTGTGCAGAACATCCAGGCAATCCGGTTTCTATTCTCAATTTGTTTGGTTCAGGGCACATCAAATCGTGTTGTGCTGGTAGGTTGCCTGCATATAGAGCTTTGGATTTTTTCTTCTGTTATGTGTTGTTATTACATGTATGGTGCATCTCTTGCAGGAGCCATGAAAGGTCAGTTGTTTCATGATTTTTGATTAGGCTCTTATCCGCTCATTCATATCTATGAGTTACTTGCAATCCCTTTATAGGTTCAACACATTTGTGTTACATTTGGGATGGAGCCCAAGCCTAGACTTTCTAAATGTGGATGGAATAAGCAGATTATGTGCGTGGAGCTTTGGATTAAGGAGTAAGCAAAGTAGGAGGATTTAAGCTCGACACAATTGAAAAGGTTAGATTTGAAAATGGTAGGTTAGATGTTTAGGCTAGTTCTTGGAACTATCAGCGGAATGTCTATATTTGGCATTCAGCCAAATGTCTATAGCTGCAGAATGAACAACCACATTCTACAGATCAAACAATGGCATAAAGTGGCATAAAGTTGCGCATACGCTTATGACTTGTTGCTCCTCTAACTTCTCCACTAACTTCTTCGAATTATGTAAATAAAACATTCATTTTCGAGCTTCATAACTCTGCTCATGCTTCTACAGAAATGTTTCTGACCTTTCATAGGCATTTTTCATCCGCCGAGCAACCCTTTGATGCTTTAGCATCTTGTTTCATTTTCTTAACTGTTTTACAGGTATTGACATTGCAGTGACATTATAGTGGTATGATATAAAAGTTGATGGTGCTTCTCTTCTCTTTTGGAGTGCCAGGTCACGAGTTCAATGCCTCGTTGTGAACATGGTCATAAATTGTTGTAAAGTTGGTGGGGAAGATTGGTGTAAAGTTAGTGGCGGGGGCAAGACCCATCTGGGGTGTTGTAAATTGTCCCATAGCTATGGCTTCATGTGGACGTTAAAATACCATCTATATATCTATCTCTTTTTTCTCTTCTTGGCAATTAATGAGGCATGCTTCTCTCCTTTCACCTTTAGCTTCTTACATCACTAGATTTCCTTATTGCTCAGCTCCTTATTGTCACCATGTTAAGACCAACTTACTACCAAACCTAAAGATAAAATGTCCTTGAAGGTCATGCAGCCAGAGTCAATTATTGGCTCTTCTTAGAGTTTAGGAAATTTTGCTCCAAACAAAAGTTTTTGCAAATCTGAATGCCATAAAAGAGCATACACTAATGCTAATACAGCCTTTTAAAAAGAGGCATTAGTCTGTGCCATGCCACGTGTCTTAGTCCAATGTTTTAATCACCTATATCATTGCATTATTATTTTGTTATGATGTGTGCGCTGAATCCTCACATTTCTTATAATGCTCCAAATCGAGTTAGAGGCCAATATCGTACAAAGGATCTGCCTGTGATACTCCTTATAGGCAGGGGTCCCCTATTTATGCCACATTACCTGCCAAGTTAAAAAGGAAAATTTGAAAGAAATTAGGATCAACTTAGCTTACCAGACATGGGAATCATAGCTGTTATTTCGATTATCTCCCATGACAAAGACACATCCATTAGGAACGTGCTGCATAAGGTTCACTGTATTACAGTGGGTAGATTGACAGCAAAATTGTACAGATTCAAAGACACAATTCTTTCAAAATATTGTCCTGGCACAAAAGCTGGCAAAGTAAGTCTCATTCGCGTTATACTTACGACTAAACTCATCTCGTAGAAAGGCGCCTCAGCAATAAAATTTTCATTGCGAACAATTCCATTGACTATAAGGTGACCACTGTGAACCTGAACAGCAAGGTTATGGTTACAATTACAAAGTATTCAATAGAAGCATGCATGATGCCATCTGTTACCTCCAAAGAATCACCTTCCGTAGCTATTATTCTTTTAATGAAGAAGTCCTGCCCACCTTTCTGCACAGGACTGTAAGAACTTAAACATCTGGACATGTCTGTCTAAGTTCAGTTTAATGGTACCTGTGCAACCTCAGGAGGTTTAAAAATGACAATGTCATTTATAGCAGGTCCTTTGAAATGGTAAGTCACCTACAAACGTAAATAAAGAAAACAGTGAAATCATGAGTAAAATAAAAAGGGGACTTTGATATTTAGATCACCATTTTCTGATACCTTCTCTGTAAGAATCTGATCCCCAACCTCAAGAGTAGGATACATGGATGGCGATGGAATCAAGCTAGGCTCTGCAATAAACAACCTAAACAATACTGAGATCAGAAGGGCTGTGACTGTTGTCTTTGTTTCCTTTGTGCTGAACCATTTTACTGCCTCTTCATTGTCTTCTTCTTTTGTGTCATCTTTTTCGATATTGCCTGCAACCTTGTCCTGTGTATGTGTGCCACTTTGATTCTTTGGTAACGCACTCAGATATCCAAATGCATTCTTACTTGTCCTTGATAAGACTAGTTCTGATGCGAATAGCAACCTCAATGCCGCTGACTTTAAGAATACCTGAGATTTTCTGTCAGGTCTTGGCCTGCACTGTCTTTTTTGAAGAGAGCCTGTCCCCGTAACTTGAGAAAATGAGAATGATTCAATAATATGGTGCAAATAACTTGAAACAGGAGTCCAAGATGCTCACTTCCTAGGAAGTTTCCAAAATAATGTTGTGATTGACAATTGCTTAAGTGGTTGGGAACATTCCCTTTGTTAGGCCAAACCAGAAGCATAGATCTAAAAGTGCACGTAATTGATTTCATGAATCTAAACCAAGGTGCAGGAATCAAAGCAACTGCAAAAAAAGAACTTGTCAGTATTGCATCAAGTAGCCAAATTGGCAAACTACTGTCCCCATATCTGCATGCATGTGTTAGTCTGCATATGGTTCAAAACCTACCACAGGCCTGAGAAGAGTACAACAAATGATGAAAAACATTTCTATCTAAAGAAACTATTGATCATCAGGCTGAATGGATTGGTGTTATGCAACCATCTTTTACGGCAAGATAAATTCTGCTTCAATGTTAGACTCATTGCTTGCCCATTTGTTAGGAAATATGATGAATAAGCATGCTGACGTGTCTATTGCAGTGACATGGCATGTCCTATAATGCCATGGTCATGTCTAGTTCAGTAGATTTCTCTACAGTCCTACGCATTGTATTTTTCTTCAGTTCTCTTCATAAAGATTCTGTCCTAACAACATGGTATCAGAGCCAGAATGGAGAAAAGAAAGTACAAATTCGTGTCTAGTTTTGAATTCTTTTTGAAAGAGCCAGAATGGAGAGAGGAGAAAGTACAAATTTGCGTCTGGTTTTGATTTCTTTTTGGAAGTACAGTCTGCATTAGCTGGATCGGATTGATTTAGGCGTTCTTGGAAGCTTAGTATAATGGTTTTGAATTCTTTCTGGAAGTACAGTCAGCATTGGCTGGATCGGATTGATTTAGGCGTTCTCGGAAGCCTAGTATAGTCAGTCTTTTTGGAAGTACAGTCTGCATTAGCTGGATCGGATTGATTTAGGCGTTCTTGTTTTGAATTCTTTTTGAAAGTACAGTCTGCATTAGCTGGATCAAATTGATTTAGGCATTTCTTGGAAGCCTAGTATAGTCAGGACTCTACAACGGGCCATGGGACGGTTCTATATATAGTGCAACTCTGGACGGTCTCGAACTCGAGATATACATGTTCTAGGACTAGTGTGTTACCTCTAGACCAAAGGCAAACTCATGCATACGTTTATTCTCGGCAGAGCTTTTATTCAAAGATCCCACTGTCTTTATGCTCATCTTTATTAATCCGACTCATTACCACTTTCTTGAGAAGGATTTGCAACAACTATGTGTCATTCAGCCATTCAATAGATCCTTCTCTAAAGTTGTGATTTCTTGTATTTTTTTGCAATCTGCTCATCAAGTACTATGGCTGTCAGTACAGCTCCTTGGAAGTATTTTCAGCATTTAGTCCTTGATGCAGAAAATTATTTACACGGAGGGATGCTTTTCAGACTAATCTGAATCTCAAAGATTTGAATGAGGTCTTGCAAGCTAATTGGAATCCAACAACTATTGATGAAGAGAAGAAAGGCTTTCTTGCTCTTCAACATTTGAGGACATGCATTTGTGCAGATCTTTTGAGAGATATCAGAGAGCTTACATCTTTTACAAAGGCTCTAAAAGTTCTACATTCGAACTGTGTGAGAGAAGGAGATGGTCAACAGCTAGCAATCCAAGGTAAGATGCAAAACCTTAGGCTAAAAGACTGCACAAACATGATGTCAAGTTAGTCCTATAAACCTTAAATGGATTATCCAATGTCTATCAAACTTCAAGATCATTTTAAGCTAAAAGCCAAGATAAACACATATTTCAGTCAACTTCAACGGTAGTTATTTGATAAGGAAACTCAGCTCAAAAGAAGGCTTCTACAAGAATCAGCTCACTATTCTCAAGCAAATAGGACTGGTAAATTTTCTGTTCCAGAAGAAACTTCCAATTTAAATTCTGGTTCCTGTTGATAAAATTCAGTCTAGGGAGCCTTTTTCTTGTTGGTACTATGGGAAGAAGGGACATATGAAATGAGATTGCAATAAATAGAAAAAAGCATTTGCACAGTTTGTCAAGGATCAGCTTCATTTAAGGATCCTGAAAACTCTGAAACTTAAAGTACAACTACAGATATAAATGCTCATGTCTCTCATATCACTGTTGAAGATACTGGAAATTCAATATCTCAACTTGGCACTAGAAAAAATTGATTCCACAGATGCAAATTGGTTGGTAGATTCTGGTGCAACTAAACATTTAGCTGGCAAGGAAGAAAAGGGCAAGTTCATATTTCCGGCACGAGTTGTATTACTTTGAAGCTCGAAGATGTCATCCTTGTTCCTGGATTATTGGTTAACTTGCTAAGTGTTAGTGAGTTTGATCAGAAAATGGGGTTTTCTGTTTTATTTACAGATGGAGAAGTTCATATATTACAGAAAAATCCCTTGAAGTTCTTTGATCTACAAAAGCTGGGTCCCGTAGCTAAAGGGTGCTTGAATGGAGAAGGTCTTTACGTTATTAAATGGAAGCAAGACTGTCATCACTCTTCAGCCAGTACTGTGACAACAACAGTTGTCTAAACTCCTGAACCACTATCTCATGCAAGGTATGGACATATCAGTAATCAAGTTTTAGCCACTGCCTCTAAACTTCAAAAGGTAAAGGATTTTCCAAGCCTCAAATTCCATGAGACTAATTGTCATGCGTGTGGGCTTGGAAAACAAGTGCAATTACCTTATCCTTCTCAAGCTGAATTTCATGTCGAGCATCCTTTAGAGTTGGTTCATTCTTATATTTGCTATTTGCCTATACCTTCTCTTGCTGGGAACATGTACTTTATACTTTTTATTGATGGCTTCAGTAGGTTTACTTGGTTGTATCCTATTAAAGTTAGATCTCAAGCCTTTGCCATTTATAAAATATTCAATGCCATGGTGGAGAATGAATTCTCTTCTAAGATCAAGCATTCAAGGACTAACAATGCAAAAGGATACATTTCTCAAGAATTTCAAGAATATCTTGCGCTCAAGGAAGTTCATAGGGAACTGATTGTTCCATATGCACATCCTCAAAATGGAGTTGTGGAGCGAACAAATCCGTCTATCGTGGATTTAGCAAGGAGCATGCTTAAACATAAGGAATGACCTGCAAGTTCCTGTGCTGAGGCAGCAGTTACAGCAGCTCATGTTTCTAAGAAGGCGCCTACTACAATTCTTAAAGATAAGACACCATTTGAGCATCTTTATGGAGTGAAACCTGATGTTTTGCATCTTAAAATAATTGGGTGTTTAGCCTATCCAACTTATCCAAGGGAAATCCTACAGAAACAGGGTAAACTTTCAGCTCAAGCTAATAACTTTACTTTTATACGCTATGCTACTAACATGAAAGCACGAAGGTGCTATAATCCAGTCAGACGACAAGACTTTGCATCGAGAAGTGTACGTTTTGTTGAAGACGCTGTTTATTCCACTGAATTCTATCAGCCAAATGTTATTGACTATGACAAGGTCGTAATCTTCTTGACGATGGTAAATACTCTGAAGTATTCCAGGAATCTGGTAGCTCTAGTGATCAGGTATCTCTACTTCCTGCTACCATACTAATAGACCTTAATAATGAGTCACAACCTAGTCCTTATGAGAATTACGAACCGTTGGAATACCAAACACCTCAGTCTTCACCGTTATCTAATTCTTGCCATGGATCTCCTGTTTTTTCCTCTTCATCAACAAAAGTTCTGCTCCCGCCAGTCTTGTCTCTTCTTAATTCAATATGTCAAATTCTGCTTCACCCGTAGGTCTTCCAGAATAGTCTTGTTGCCTCTCGTTAATTATTCTGAAAATACTAAGACTCATGCTACTTGTAATTATCCCTTGATGACTAACGTGCTTAATGATAAGGATTTTATTACTTATACTCAAGCAGCTAAACACGGTCATTGAGTTTAGGCTATGGATGAGAAATTGGCTATGCTTATACATGGGAATTAGTACCATCACCTCCAGGCAAGAACGTAATAGGAGCTAAATGGATTTTCAACACAAAATATCATGCGGATGGTACTGTTTCAAAGTACAAGGCAAGGCTAGTTGCTAAAGGTTACACGCAACAAGAAGGTTTTGATTATAACAACGTAGATGCTCCTGTGGTAAGACTGGATACTTTGGGAGCTGTTTTGGCATTAGCTGCAAACAAATCCTGGCCAGTTTATCAATTGGATTTTAAGTGTGCCTTCCTCAATGGCGATCTAGAAGGAGATTTATATATGCAGCAACCACCAGGATTTGTTCACAAAGATCATCCAACGTATATTTGTCATCTGAAACAGAGTGTTTATGGACTCAAACAGGCACCTCGATGCTGGAACAACAAGATAAATGCTTATCTTGTACAGTTGGGCTTTGACAGATGAACGGATCCTAATCCGTATTTTAAGATTGAAGGAGAAACACTTGCTATTATTCTACTGCACGTAGATGATACCATTATGACAGGAAGTGCTTCTGCACTTATTGACGATACAAAAGTTTTCGCTGAAGATAACTTTTGAGGTTACTGATTTGGGCCTTATCGATTACTGTCTTGGTTTGGAGGTTTGGCAGACAAATGAAGGTATATATCTGACACAACAGAAATATATAAATGTAGTATTGGATAAATTTCACATGACACAATGCAAGCCATCTACAATTCCATGTGAGATAGGTCTGACATTAACATTGGATGAGGATGTTGATTCTACTCTAAATCGGCAGTTAATTGGGGCTCTATTGTCTCTTGAGAACACTCGGCCAGATATTGTGTTCATAGTAGGAGTTTTATCACGTTTTATGACACATCCTAAGCAACCACATTAGCTTGCTGCTAAAAAGGTTCTATAGTATTTGAAAGGTACAATTCATGAAGGCCTGTTTTATAATAAAGTTACTGATTTCATATTGCTACTCTACTCAGATTCAGATATGGCTTCGTCTGATCTTGAGAGAAGAGAGTGTCTTACAGGATATGTTTCTTTTCTTGGAAATAATCCAGTGAGCTGGAAGTCTAAAAAGCAAGACACTAATAGTGTAAGTACTACAGAAGCAGAAAAAAAGGCCTTAACCATGACGGTGCAGGAGTTACTTTGGCTTATACATTTGTATGACGATTTGGGAATTGCTATCAAGTCAGGATATGATATGTCTACTGTGATAACAGTGGAGCAATTCAACATGCCAAAGATTACAAAATGCATCTTCAGATTAAGCACCTTGATATCGAAGTCTGGCTGGAAGTCTAAAAAGCAAGACACTAATAGTGTAAGTACTACAGAAGCAGAAAAAAAGGCCTTAACCATGACGGTG
>JAANSK020180216.1:0-14779 GCA_011763485.2 Isoetes engelmannii
GTTGTTGGAGACCCATTGCCAGATATGGATATTTTTTTTGCCAAGGAAGACCATCCGCAAGAATATTTTCGTCTACCGACCCATTTGCGAACGCTGGACAAGGTCCACGAGAGTGTAGCAGATATCAAATGCGAGCTGGGTAAGGTCATTTTCAGTATTAAATTGGGCGATCGCCCAATTTAATTTACTTCTTTCTCTGGTTCAGTTAGGCGGACGCCCAATTTCGAGAGTATTGTTAGTCTTGAAATTGGGCGGTCGCCGAATTTGAAATACCCTACCGGTTTTTAACATGACACTTTTTTTCACAGCTTGCTGGTTCTACAGACCGTGGGGGTGAGAAGAACCCTGGCAATACATGGACGGGATCTCTACTCCCAACACAGCTGGATTCCAGGACGTGCACATATCTTATTCGAAAGCTGATGATGGAAGGATGTGACATCCTGGACTTCTTCTCAGGTGGGGCTTTCAGCAGAGCAGCTATATGTGAGGGGTACCGTGCGTACGCATTTGAATATGATGAGAAGTTCCAGGCCAAGCTGTCGGGCTACTTCGAGCAGCTCGAAAAGCTCTTGGACCAAAAAATAGAAGTTGAGCGCAGGGTAAAGAGAATGTCCAGCAAGAAGAGCACTCCAGGGAATTCTTCAGGCACGGTAGAGGAATTGGGACTGCAAGCACCACACCCATACACCAAGAACACTTGAGTAACCTCCAAGCTACTCTCCGACTCAACATGGGTAGCATGTTGGAGCAGATGAAGGATGTGGGTCAGACAGACACCATTTGCTTGGATAACTTGCAGGCATTAAGGGAAAAGAAGGATAGGATAAATACATTGGCGGGGACTAATGTTGTAGACACACAAGATATGGCTGTTGCTGCCCAACGTTTTGAGCTTTTTATGTGCCCGACTCCGAACTTAGAAGAGGAGGAAGCAGTGCTTGATCGTGAATTACAGGAGCAGTGTGCAATGAACACTCATTTCATTGAGGAGGAAAGGGTCCTGATAGATGTTGATAAGATCACCAATGAGGAAGAAGGTCAAGAGAAAGGATGCAATGATCATGATGAAGTAACTAATGATGTGAAGGATGATGGTCATGAGGAAGAACATGAGGAAGAACATGTCTCGGAATCCAAAACTTCATCGGGTTCGTCTGAATCCAAAACTTCATCATCATCGTCCGAATCCAGAACTTCATCCTCATCGTCTGGCCCAGAGAAGCACGATCAAAATGAAGACAACACTCTAAGCACTCAGGACTTTGTTGCCAAGATGACTGATGTTCTCCTCGACACGAAGGAGAAGGCAAAGAAGGCAAACGACGAAGGCGAGGCAGAGGGTAACTTGTGAACTCACCCATATGTTTGTAATTAATGAAACAAAATGATGTTTAAATTGGGCGGGTCCCCAATTCAAATAAGGACCTTGTATATGTTTTTGACAAATCTGTGTACAGACAGATAGCACCTTGTAGTGTTTTTTGGACAATTGGGCGGTTGCCCAATTTGAATAGGCAATGAAATCCTTTTCTTTTGTACTTTGTGGGTACGTACAGGTGTATGGCCCAATTTAAAATTGCAAAAAATTAATTTAATAGGAATTTTCTTTGTGTAGCTGGGCGGTCGCCCAATTTGAATTGGCAATGAAATCCTTTTCTTTTGTATTTTGTGGGTACATACAGGTGTATGGCCAAATTTAAAATTGCAAAAAAGTAATCTAATAAGAATTTTCTTTGTGTAGCTGGGCGGTCGGCCAATTTAACAAAACACTTCAGAGCTCAAAATAGTACAAAAAACCCAGAAAATAAGTCTTAAGTTGGGCTGAAATGGCCTTTTTTTCATGATTTGGCGTAATTTCGTGACAAAATGACAGAACGAAAGTCTATATTTATCGAAATAGTGCTTATATATGACTCTAGTTGCTTGTGGAAATTCATATACTAGCTATAAGTTGTGCTTTTGAATAAGATGGTTCAGAGGATGCTAATGAAGCAATAGAATTGGCTTTAGGATTTGAGGGTCTGAATGACAGTTTACAGCAACTGTAGATAATGTGTTTTATGCTTTTGGCTTGTGGATATGTTGCACATGATTATGACTTAATGTGCATGGATGCATGATTCAAGTGCATATGTGGGGTTAATTTCTAATGTCACTACTGTAGAAATCTGCAAACTGGCTACATAGGATAGAGTGATAAAGCTATATTGCACTCTGTTACACAGAATAAAATACATGGAAAAGTGTTGTTTTATTCATATATACCTACTTGATAATACCGAATAAAATACGTGGAAAAAGTATTGTTTTATTCCTATATACCTACATGATAATGCTTGGAAAGCAGTGTTAGCTGTATTGTAACTCTTGATGTCTTATAATTAAAAGATGCAGTTTGTAGTGCTGATGTAGCAAATTGGTATGCTTAATAAAAGAAGTGCTTTATTGTCCATACGCATATATACGGTTATATGCCTCAAGTGGTTGGTATTGTAATTACTTACAGTATTTACGAGCAGTGTAGAATATCTATAACTACATATGGTTTTTTTGAGGAAAACAACACTTTAAAACAATGACAACTCTTAAAAAACTACATGTTATACAGGGGAAAAATAACACTAGAAAACAACAAATTTAAAAGAGTATATGTAGAATTTTATATAACTACATATGTTTTTTGAGGATAACAACACTTTAAAAACAACGTCAACTCTTAAAAAACTACATGTAGAGGAAAACAAAAACCACAGGTTAGAAAGATATGTCGCTTTTTTAGGAAATTGACACTTGCAAACAACGTGGTTAAAAAAAAAAACCACATGCGGGAAAAAAAAATGAAAGACCACACGTGAAAAGACAACACTTCAGAAAAAAACGCCGCCTGGGATAAAAACGACGCCTGAAAAAACACCACCTAAAACCTACGTGCAAATTCTAGCAAATCCGGAAAAAACCACCACGTAGTTTTTTTATGTTGTTTTTTTTTGTGAAAAAACACTGAAAAACAACATGTAGTGCTAGTTTTGGGGTGGTTGTGTTAGATTATTTATGTTTAAAGTCACCCAATTGTGTGCTTGATTTTTTATTACTGCAATGAAAGTTAATATATTTAGGAATTCCATTATGTTGCTAGAAAGTCACATTTCGGTCATGGTGTCAATGGACTTGTTAATAAATCGTGCCACAAGCGGATGGAACTTTTCCATCAAGTTCACTTATGGAGTACTCAATCTTGTTAACTCTTCATGATAGAGTGCCACATACGGATGCAATAAATAAAGAGGACCGCTAAGAATAATACACTATAGACAACTAGTCTTATAAGAAGATGGGTCTTAGAAGGAAAAAAATAGACTTTTAATGTCCATACTTATGAAGACCAACTTACACACAATACCCCTCACTAATCATCGTAAGTATTTGATAACACATTTTATTATGAAATCGTAGTAATTCTTTTGCTCTGTATGCCTTCTACGGACGCTTAAGCATAAAGAGCATATCTTGTTTGCTCTGAGAGCATGAGAGGCATATTTTATTCATCCACAATAGTGGGTTGTGCATGTTTACATTATATGCCAAAACTTTGGAGGTCATGAGAGAGTTGAATGAAGGTCGTAGATATTTAGGGGATGCATTCAACTACAATATCTTAGGTATCAACATTCTTGATAGCCTTACAGAGCTGTATTGAGATCTAGACATGAAGATACACATAACAAAGTTAGCTAGGCTGGTCTACTTTTTGTGCTTCTATTATTGGTACATTTTGCAATGGAAATTACAAAATTGGTGTCATCCAATCTTGCTAATCATGCGCTATGAATGGACACATGGTATGATAGAAGGTACCTTAGACAATACTCATAGCCAGTGCAATGTCTTACAGTCTGACATGCATTTAAATTTTTGATGCGTTGTTGCCTTAACAATCAAGTCTTGGATTAGTACTATTAAATCTTGACATAGACAATTGAATCATTAGAACTGGTAAACACTGATATTGGGCATAGAAACAGATCATGTTTGGCCATAGAAGGCCACCTTATTGGACTCCTTAATCAATGTTGTAACACATTGAATGGTATAATACATTATGGATATGCTTTTAAGTTAATACTATATTGTATTTACAATACAAGGTTTGGCCATGGAAGGCACCAATATTGGACACCTTAATCAATGTTGTAACTGCTTGAATGGGATATAATATTATGGATATGCTTTTAAGTTAATACAGTTGCATTTACAATATAAAGGTTTGATCATGGAAGGCATCAATATTGGACTCCTTAGCCAATGTTGTAATTGCTTGAATGGGATTAAATACATTATGGGATATGCTTTTAAGTTAATACTATTGTATTCATAATACAGGGTAAGGTTATAAGACTAGCATATTTTGTTATCAGATGAGGCAAAGTCCGATAACCACCTTATCGGTCTTATAAATAGTATTGATAATTAAATATCAGTACTCGTCTAGTACGGATAAGTACTGATAATTGATTATTCGAGTGATGATAATTAGTTATCAGTACTCCTCCAGTACTGATAACTAATTATCATCACTCCTCCAGGATTTATAACTAGTTATCAGCCTGCACCAATCATGATAACCAGAAAACAAGGACTCTAGTCTAACACACAGAGTCTAATAAGGTTATATTCTCTTTATGCTATTCATGATGTTCTAAACGAGAGCAATGTTCCAATGTAGTCATTGACATTGGCATGAGAGTGTACCAAGAATTCTACTAATTGTGCTTATTATGGGATTGAGTTTCTTCTGCATGCATCCTTTCACCTAGGGGAAGACAAACAGACACATTAAGACATTCTCTGGTGAAAGAAGACTACTTCAATTCATTTATATGGGAAGAACTCAATGTAATGATATGCCATCGTGCAAATTGGCTGACAGAAGTGAAACAATTATTAAGGTTCTAGAGAGAGGATAAGAAGAAAAGGTCATTTTTCATGTTCATGAGCTTATGAATGGAAAACAATTCCACAAAATGTACGTATGGCAATTTAAAGGTACCTTTGGGATGTTATTAATGCAAGTGCATAAATGGTACCATTCATACCATTGTAAATACAGTGAGCATTTTTCTGTAAATGCAAGAAAGTAGACGATGCCAAATCTGTGGCTGCTGTTCATGAATGAAGACCATCAACCAACAGCTTGACAAAAATTCCTTCATTGCGTACAACAGCGGCATGAGGAAATCAGAATGAAACAAAACAGCAATTTGGAATCGAAAACTTATCAGCACACATTGGCTTCTTTTGCAGCAATGCATTGTCTGTAATCTTTCTTCAAAATCGACATTGTTTCTGTCTTCGCCGATCAATCAGAGCCTGGAACTTGTTGCAGTAGAATTGAAAGTAAAAGAAGAAACGGTCATGAATTTGAGCAGGACACGCCTCAGAAATGCATGGAAAAGGACAAGGAATGGGAAATTGAATTCACAAGTGCGGGTTTTCCAGTCACTGTTGGATTGAAACGCAACAGCGAACAAACAGAAAATAATGCCAAAACAGAAAAAAGCAAAGACAGGCTTTTGCGAGCAGGTATAACTTACAGGATTACTGATTCAGAGGGTTGAGTATGAGCTGCAAATTCAATTAGGAAAAACTGCAGACGAATTAAAGAGCTTTAGGAGCACTGAGATCAACGCCGAAGAGCCGAGTATCAGAATTAGAGACAGAAGAACGGGGGCGATGAATGGGGGGGCTAAAATCAGGATCGATAATGTGGTCTTCGATTCGGGTATGAGAGAAGCTAGTGGAACTGCTAAGGTCTGAAGAAGCGAGGATGTGGGCAGATGCAGAAGGGGTATAGAGATTATGGAGGAAGGATTGGAGATGAACAGGCCGTGCTGCAGCGGCAGAAGCTTGAACATGAGCATGAGCATGAGCATGGTGCAGATTTGAGTGAAGATTTGAGTGAGGGTGAGGGTGCGAGATTGACGGATGAGGATGATGCTGCGGAAGCGGCAGTCCCGGAAGATCTTGTTCTTCGTCTGAGATTATAATCCCTCTGGTCGGCCTCCTCCGGCAATTAATGTACAGTTCATGCTGAGAACCCCTCTCGAACGAAATAATATCCCCGGCCCGCAGATTCTTATCCTTCACAAATCTGATCCAGCCCTTGGTCAGCACGTAGCTCTGGCTAGAGCTCCAGTATGAGTACCTGAACCACCATAGCTCTCCGGTGACGGAATCCTGGAAGCTCAGCAGCCTGCCCTTTTTTCTCAGCGATGGATCCAGCGGGAAGAATCTCTCCGCGTGTTGCTTTGGAATTACTAACCTGTTTAGCTTGCCCACATCGCTCGGCGTTACCACTTTGTAGAACAGATGCTCGTGCAGATTTGATCCGAAGTTCGTCGTGTCGCAAATCTCCTGCGCTAGCGATGATCTTAGCAGCTCCATGATCTGCTCCTTCTCCAGCACATTGAACAGAGGCCCGTTGTCTGTTGCTGTTGTTGTTGTTGTTGTTGTTCCAGATGCTCCTGCACCAGCAAAGGGTCTTGAAGAATCTAGATTATTATTATTATTATTCCGGTTTAAATCCGGCTGCAAGAAATTCTGCTCCCGGAGCTGTGCCTGCGGCCTCTCCATCGCCGGATTTTGAAACCGGATCTGTGGGCTGAAGCACGATTCTTCGTTGGCCCGCGAAGAGGGCAGCAAATCGAGGCATTCCGTGACATTCCTTCTTGCAATCTGTGCCTGCGCAACTGCGGCCATGTCGTAGTTTAGATCCAGTTCTCTGTGCTGCAGCGGAAGCCGTTTGGATTCATGCGAGGAAGACGCAGAAATCGCAGCGCTCCAACCAAACGGAAACAAACCCATATCAATTTCCTTGCTCTTACACCCAAAAACGGGCTCGACACCTTCAGAAACTTTCTCCATTCAATCCCTTTTTTTTCACCATGCCCATGCTCCTGCTAATGCAACAAAACCTGCAGGGATTCAGAAAACGGAGAAATATATAGAGATTTAGAAACCAAATCCGGCAGGAAGCAGGAAAATGCACAGAAATAGTGAATCGAAAGCAAGCGCAGGAGGCAGGATCCAAGGACGGATTAACAGTACCATGAAGAAATGATGAAGAATCTATCTCAAGCTCCAGGGAAGATAGGCTGTTGCTTGAATAGGCAGGAGCTACGAGGACTAGTGCGATAGCAAGGGGGAGGGACCAAATCAAGAATCTGAGACCCAAATTTAAAAAAATTTCCCGTCTTTTTTTTTGCCTGCTACTTCCTTCAGCTTCTTACAGAACAAAGACCCACTTAAACTGTCTGTTTCGGCCTCGGTTAGGCCAGAGAGTCAACCAAGTACTTGGCACGCTGATGGTGTGGAGCCATTTGGCTTATATAGTGGCAAAATGGCGAAATTAATTTTACATTAGGTGATTTAAGTTTTTATTTGAAAATAAATATCGATTAAGTTAGGTTAAGGAGGTGACAGGCAGTTTTTCACATAGTAAGAGTTTTTTTTTTATAGTTTCAGTTTTTTCCGTTTGTTCGATCCGTTTGTGGTCCACCCACCAACTTTGCGGTCCATCTGGGGTCGATTTTTTCTGTTCCTTTATACTGGGACAGATTGGAGAGAGACAAACTCGCAGATGAGACGCCGTTTTGGCTCAATCTATCTTTTCTCCTGGTGTCAGATTTGCCTTTCCGAAAGCTCAGAAACTACATATTTTTTATTTATCTAATTATTTATTTTTCCGCTGTTCCGTGCCCCATTACTCCAACCCTTCACACGCCACCTTTCTTCCTTAACTCTGCCCCTAATTATCCGATTCCCTTGGATTTTTCTCTGCCTCCTACAGCCTTTTTTGCACTTTCTATCACGTCCCCCGTTATCCGCCACCCCGTCGTTTTCCTATCATTTGGAAACCCTTTTCATTGGCCTCCATATATGTTACCCTTCCTTCTTTTCAAAATTCTTCATTTGCAACTTTTTGCCCATGCTCTCTCTTTTTGTTTCCAAATGCTAATCTCCTCCCATTTGTTGATTGGACTATCTCTGCAATATCCCCCATGGGCCAAAACCTGAGCTATCAGTGTTGGTAAGCTACTCTGCCATGCTTAGGTGAAAAGGGAAAAAGAAGAGATCCCAAAGGAGTCTCTAGGACCACACTCTAGGCCTACAGTTCTCCACAGCAGGCAAACCTTGTCTGGCTTTGGGAAGCTAATAAAGTTTCACAGATGGACCGCAAATTGTCAAAGTTCAAACTAAAGATCAACACCTGTATTGCTTGTGTCCTACATCAGTAGCCCTGAGGCTAGAAGGTGTCTTTTTCCTACGGGTAATTGGAGTGTGTAACTAAAGCATAAGGAGAATGTGTCTGCTTTTCCAATTTGAAGTGATCAGAGATAGTTCTTCTCAGATATGTTCACATTTCTTATTATATTAAACAATATTAAAGTACACTGTTTCAACTCCATTATCTCTATCAAGCTACAAAGATAACAGAAAATTCCAAGTGGGGAAGGTCTAGCAATATAGCTAGAAATACTATTTCTAGTTAAGTTTGTGGGTCTTAAACACAATGCTTGTGGCATAGTGTTAGAAAAATAGTCCTTGTTGGTTGAAAGCGGAGGAAAAAAGGCATGTTAGGCTTTGAGATCTTTCAATTTGTCTCATCTATTAGGAAACAGAAAAAACTACTACTTCGTGAAAGTGTAAACACGACCTTTTGGACTACACAAATTTTCACTATACATCTTGTATATATAGCAATTGCTCAACCCATGCCTACAAAATTCAAGAACATTTATTATTTCTTGTTGTTTAATCATAAATCTTATGGATAGATTGTATTCATCGAAAGTACTTAGCAATTAACATGGGAAGGAATGATGTGAGAGACTGCATGGAAATGATAATGGAGGCGGTGTAGATGGATCATGTGCAAATTCAACATAGTGCAAATTGTTGCAGTTCATTGTCATGATAAAGAAACCCACACCCACAAGAGGCCTTGAAGTGACTACATGGCGAACATATTGCATGTACAATGATAAAGTAGATGGTAATGGTCGAGGACCATGTGAAAATTGGAAATAAAATGTTGTTTTTCCAACATGGAGGACATGGCCAACACATTGCATGTACAATGATAAAGTAGAGCGTAATGCTTGGGGACCATGTGCAACTTGGAAACAAAATGTTGGTTCTAGGTGATGCAAAAATGTGTCCCAATTTACCCATGATATGTCTACTCCGTCTCAAGTTTGAACATAACAATAGCAGACATCTTGTCTACACCAAACGTCTCTCACAAATGCCGATTCTTGTGTTTGAATGTTTTAGGTGCCAAATGCAGATTCTTGTGTTTGCATGTTTAGGTGCCAAGATGATAAAACAAAATTGGCATAACGTAATCCACATTAGGGTGAGATTACTAGTTTTTTTGGCCTCTTTTCAAACCTATTATTTTGCAGGGGCATAATCTCACCCTAATGTGAGATTACGTAAGGGAATTTTCACCCCTTGCGAATTATGCTCGGAACCTCCTCGGCGGCGCTGCCAGACTCGGTGGTGCACTCGCGGCTCTGCCGCTCGTGCACCGCCTCGTCTGGCAGAGCCGCCTCAGATATTCCTCGCCATAATTCTCTCGGGGTGAAAATTCCCTCTTACATAGAGCATTGGGCTCAAGGATCATGTTGAAATTGTATGTACTTAAAAAAAAGGTGTGTCTGCATGTTGTGTGGCATGGAATATGAGGAGCAGATTCCACAGGGTCCCGCAATCGGCAGAGCCGAGAGGGGGTCCTAGAATCGCGACTCAGTCACAGGCCACCACAACAAGGAAACTGGGGAGCGAATCTTTTTTTTCTTTGGATTAGTACCTGTTGGATCACCTACAGAGCGGAATCGAGCCCGCCACTTTCTCTTGCGGAGCTGAATGCACTCCCCAGTTTCGTTGTTTGCGTGCCAAGATGATAAAACGAAATTGGCATAACATAGACCATTGGGCTCAAGGATCATGTTCAAATTGTATGTAGTTAAACAAGAGCTGGGGTATGTTTTATGACAACAAAATAATAAAAAGTCAAGGTGACATGGCGTATACGTGGCAAGTATTTCCACGTATGCACACGAGGCTCTCGATTTTTCACCTGGTGTCAGATAAATCGGCTTTAGCCCAGATCCCACCCACGCCAGATCCATTTGTAGGCCTGCCTGCATATTGCAGAAAGCAGGCCCCTAATCCTATTAATCTACCCGTGAAAGGATCAGATTAGCATGATCTGTCTCGGATTTGCTACCCATTTAGCGATCCCTTAACGGCGATCCCAGATACGAATAATCATTCTTCATCATACTCAAAGAGCAGACCAGATTAATGGGCCGCTTAGCTAGATTTCAGCCATGATGGCTACTATCAGAATCAGAAAACAAAACCGAGTCCAAGGGGCTGTAATACGAGGTCAAATACGACCTCCTAATTTATGGCCTGTGTGGATGAATCAGAATCAGGCCAGCGAGCCAGACAGCCAGCCCCTCGTGCGGATTAATGGAGCCCTTTTTGACGAGACCCAAATCCCAAACAGATCCGACAAAGCGGCTCGATTTTTGTGTGGTTTGGTATGGTTTGGTTTGGTGTGTTGGGGATTGCAGCGTCTACATCAGAGTATGGTATGGCACCGCCAGATCTAGCAGAGGGGCCCTACTTATGCATTCGGAATATAGGAGGTTGTAGGGCGGGTCTTTTCAATCTTAGCGCCGGCGCCGTGCCATCGCTCAGAGCTCGCTGGCAGCCGTGATTTTGCCGATAAATGTAGGTACGTCTCTTGGCCGATTTCGGGTCCCTGTATATCCAGTATTTCCATAATTCCTCTCATAACTTTAACCTTGTGAACTTGTGCCTGCAACTTTGCATCTTTACTCATGTTTGCTAAATTTTTGAATCTCATCACAATCATTGGACTGTCCATGCACGTTTGATGCCATAAACTTTAAACTTAGCATACCTTCTAAGAGATACATTACATGTCAATACATGACACATTTTTGGGAAATATCGAGGAATCTTGTAACCTACAGTTTAAATCTGAAAATTCACCATCTAGTTTAGAAATAGCAGGAAAAATTCACCGTACAGTTTAGAAATAGCAGGAAATTTTCCTGCTAAGATTAGCAATTTTTTTGGTTATTTCATGTAGAAATGGAGTGTGAATATGTAGCTTGTAGGCTGGGCTAGATCTAGCAGAAGCCAATTGAGCTTAAAAAGTTTCCCGAACCAAGTATGTGACATTCTATATGTCCTATAGATTAGTTGGTTGTAAATTAGTCCATAATAGTTCTTTTGGTGGCTAAAAGTAGTGTTGGACAAACCCTTAAGACCTAAAAGGTATATTTCTTGTATAACTTAGACTAGCTTGAAGGAGCCCATATTTTAGACGGAAATTATAAAGAGCCATATCGATTTTGAATGGTAAGCTTGGTAAACTTTTCGGGAAGTTTTTCATGCTGAAAATTCTTGATTTTAACAGGTAGGACGCTTGAGTTTCCTGGAATCTGTCGTCACTAGGTGGAAGGTCAAATTCTTTCAAGTTTTTGCCAAGGATCCTTGCGATAATATATATTAATGTCCATGTTTACACCAATTATATCTAAACGGGAATTATCCTAAGGGCAACCCTGAGCGTGGGTGACACACACCCCTCCCCCCAAAGAAAATGTATGTCCTTCAAAGAAACACATGATAGATTTGCAATAGTTGTTTGACATTCTTTACATAGGTACATCTGATATGAGTCTTTTAGAGTTATTTGAATCAATAACGTACGGTAGAAACATGAAATCTAGGCCCAAAATTTGGGGCTCAAGATCGTTGTTGCCATTTCATAATGATATTTTACTAGTTTTTCATTAGTTTAAACTATGAAAAGCTTAAAGTCTCTACTAGTTGGAGTGGATAAGGAATGATACATGAACGTAAAAGGCACACAATATTACTGAGAAGGTATTTCAATAGAGCCAATGAAAAGCTTAGTTCGAGTCTCATGGTGAGAGAGGGTGAATGGGTAGCAGCAAAAAACCTTTATCATTATTACATGGATGTCTAACCTCAAAAGAGGGCCCGGGGGGTTTACCTATGTCTATGGGGGATATGCCATGTGCGTGCATAACCACTGACATATACACTAGGCAAGTGCCAAAAACCCCCCAACCTCTAAGTATATATATGATTAAGGGGTTAAAAAACCCACTAGGAGTCACTCAAGTGTCTCAGGTTTCAAATGTGAACCCCCTTTGAAAGAGGGTACAACATGTGTGAGGGAAGGGTCGACCCCTACGTATATGCCTAGGGTTCTAAAGACTTATTTTCATATACAATCTACAAGAGATTGTTCATGAAAGAACTCCCTTCTTATACGTATTTGTACGGTTTAGGGTAGAAAAAAAAATGCTATATTGTTCACTCACATTACCAGTACGTGAAAACCCTCAGGTCAACGAACATTGGAAATTCTTCTTCCTCCTCCACTTCTCTCTTTTGACAGCATTGCAGATAAGGTTTAGACCTTATCTCCATGATCTTCATGCCTGGTAGAACTCCAGTTAAGCAGTCAACAACATAGTTGGTGATATACACAATACTTGTTGCGATTTTTTGTAGTAGCTGGCAATCACATGAATCATGTTTTGAAGAGGTAATGAAAGAACATGTCAGATGTTCGTTATTGACTTGTTTGTTGTTGCGGTTAAAATACATCTTCTACGTATGAATATGAAATAACACAGTATCTATCTATCTATCTATCTATCTATCTATCTATCTATCTATCTATCTATCACTTTTTTAGACTGTATTCTACTAGATTAATGATTCAAAGTGATACAATTAGTAACTTATGCAAATATCTTGTTGCATAAATAGGTTCTACTAGTTGATGTTTATCATGCTTCCAGCAGTTGTAAGAATAAGTCAATTTACACATACAAGTTGACTAATTATTTTATGGTGGTAAGACACAGTCCTCCTCCTCCTCCTCTTTTATCATCGGAAAAAAAAAGGTATTATATATTTTTATACTCGAAATTAGCCAATTCCATACTTTAACACTGTATACGTCATTCAATTAACAGTCAGCTGCATATAAATTAGTCAGGTCCGTAGATCCGTATGCCAGTTCTTACACATGATACTTCTTACACAATCATCATTGCATTTTGGGAGAATTGGCATGGTCTAACAATCAATCACTTCTTAATATGCTGCTTGAACATATTCTATTTCCCAACTGACGTTGTCTTACATCATCTAACACAATGTACTAATACAGCATTTGTGAGCATTTATATGCTAAACGATGACTCTACTGTCTGCACATCTGGCCACTTATGTCTTCATATCATGCGTGTATTCACTTTGTAGACGTTGCTAGTCTACCAACCATAGATTATTTAGACAATCTATGTTTCTCAGTATAATGATCTACGGAAACTACATTCATTGTTTAGTTGGACCACTGCATAGAGTTGCTCAGGGTGTATTGTCATTTTGCGGTACCACCGCCACACTTTTTGTGGTCCTACAAGTATAGTACCTAGTTGCATACATCTTAGAAAATAGGCAGGAGAACATCATGTATCAGTGTCAAGACTCAAATAAAGATGCTTAGAACTGGCAACATATGTCGTGTCTTGCCTTTCTTCTTACTCAATTTTGGAGATATAACCTCGTACAAAGAGTTTGTTCGGTGTCCCCATTCCCACCAACATGCCACATCCTATTTCAAACCTTTCTGAATCTTGGAGTTAAACCCTTTGTCTTACAAGATATTAAGTTCTGAGCTTGTACTTGGAGAATGTATTACAATCACAGCCACAACGGTTCCTCGCCAGATTGCACTTACAATGTGTGTTAATGCTTCCAACAGAATAGCAAAGAGAGTGTAAATGTCGAGGAATGCCTTGGATGGTCCAAAGGGCAAGAGCAATGGGCTCTAAGTAGAAACTGCTAGACAAAATATGGTCTAAAGGGCAAGAGCAATGGTCTCTAAGTAGAAAATGCTAGGCAAAATATGTTACACCTTGAGGACGTAAATTCTCCCAACCAAATAGGTTAGAAAATGGAGAGATAGAGAGGCCTTTTTGGGCTGGTAGAATGAAGGGGTTGCAAATCTATACTAAATCCGTCCTATTTGGGGGAGGGGGGGGGGGTACTATAATATGTTGAAAATGAATGGTAGCAAAGGTACAATGGTGTAGTAAATGAAAAAGAGAATGAAAGGAATGAAGAAACATCTATGCAAAAACAGGGAGGTAATAAATGCAAGTGCAAGTAATGCCAACTAGGGATCCCCTCATGCCTTTGAACCCCTCTTTAAGCCCCTTTAAGTTCATACCCTACCATTTATGTTCATACCCCTAGTGGCAGGGGCGTTAATGGTAATAATGAAACATTGGGGCATTATCATTATGAGTGAATGTGCTGATATGGGCTGCTCTGATATAGTCTTTTCTGACTCCAGGACGCTCCAACAACGACTGCAAGGACAAAGGGGAGAAAATTTTGGATGAAATGGCCTTCATTTTTAATAATGGGCCTGAAAGCCCAGTTTGCAAGTGTATGGTGTCAGAAGTGCAAAAACAGGAAAACCAAAACGGGGTTTTTCATGGGTCTTTTGCAGAAATGATTCAAACTCTACTTCTTTTACATGCAGAAATGGTAGACTATATCTTTCTGTGTATTTGTGACCCCAACAGGACCCCCCATGTTTCGATCAGTCAGTCATTTTAGC
>JAANSK020180327.1:0-14778 GCA_011763485.2 Isoetes engelmannii
AAATTTACATGACATTCTTTAAAAGAAAAAGTCCCACGTGGCGCAATGTGATAGGTGGAGAGGGCAGAATTGTTTGTAAGTGGTGTTTAGGGTTTGATAAATTTTCAGAGGGAGCTTCTGGATGGAATCAAGTGATTCGTTTAATAGGACCTGTTTCCTAATGGAAAAAAAACATTCCCCAGCACTCGGATCGGAACACTTTCTCATCGGAAAACTTTCTAGTGAATCCAAAAAACCTTCTTTACCCGCCGGGAGTTCTCTAAGATTGTTCGTAGCATTTACTCCTCAAAGCAATGGCGACCTCCGGCGAATCAAAGCTTGCCATCTACGTGGGAAGCATTCCCTACCATGCGACGGCTGCAGATTTAGTTGGGTTTTTTGAGCAGGTCTCAGGTAAAGGTTCCATCACAACCTGCGATATCAAAACCAACCCAAATGGCACTTCCAAAGGCTATGGCTTCCTGGAGTTTACAGATGAAGTGGCTGCCTCTCAGGCCTTATTTCATGGCCAGAACAACGAGTTTCGTGGCCGTCGTCTTAAAGTAGATCATACCAAAAAAGCCCTCAACAGAAAACCCAAGCACAGTGCTGTTGATCTTCAAATAGCGAAGCTGAATGTGGGTTTTCTTTCTCGGCATGATGTTATGAATGTTCTGTGGAGCTGCGACAATAGTACTCGTTTTGAAATCGAATTTGACAGTGCAAAAATGACGCTGTTTATGTCAAAAAGTGGGCAGAAGTATAAGATGGAGATTGCTTTTAGCCAGATTTACCTTGTCGAGCAACGGCAGAAAATGCTCCTCTTGCAGGTTCGGAGAACAGTAATTTTTTTCATTCAAGAAAAAAAAAATGAAAACAGTAAGTATTCTCTTACATTGTAGCTTCATTTTGCAGCTTCATTATCCTCCATTCGTCTATAAGGAATCTCTCATCTCAAGACTTGCTAGATTTAACCTTTCTAGCATCTTTTACTATATGAACGATGAGGCTGAAAACTGGGTTCGAACTGTAGATTTTACACCTCTCAAAAGCATTGGGCATTCTTTGGCATACTGCCTTGAGCTAGAAAGGGGTGTAAAGTGTGACAAAATTATTCAGAAACTAGCAGATTTTCACCTCTCTTCTTATCCTTCACCTGCAAGATCTCTTTCTTTAATAGATGGAAGGCATTATGGTTTAGTTCAAGAACTAGTTCCCATTCTGGGACTAGATGCAGCATATCCACATGACCCGGACCTTTTATTCAAAGTGAACCACCTTGTTCAGTCTGATTTCATCAGTCCATCTGCAGTATGCCCTGATTTCCTTCAACTACTAAGTACGGTATCCTTGACTAATGCAAAGTATGCCTTTAAGCTGTATTCACCCACAAGTTACTACAATCCCCATGAGGTACTATCTAGATTTTTGAAAAAACAACCAAGACTTAGAACTTTACCATTGAACCCTGCGCTTGATGAAGGGCAAGTGCAGATCAATAGGATTTGCATTACTCCTACTAAAGTTTACTGCATGGAACCTGATATTGAGCTTTCTAACAGAGTCACAAGACAATATTCTGATCATATAGAAAATTTTCTAAGAGTCTCATTTATTGAGGAAGATTTCAACAGAGTTGGTACATATTCTTTAACTCATGACTCAGACATTTCTGTTCGTATTAAGAAAGTTTTGAACAATGGCGTACATATTGGGACAAAAAGCTTTCAATTCCTTGCATTCTCTGCAAGTCAACTTCGTGAAGCTTCTCTGTGGATGTTTGCAGATACTGGTAGCATCACAGCAGATGTGATCCGAAGATGGATGGGAAATTTTTTAGATATCAGAAATGTGGCAAAATGTGCTGCTCGAATGGGCCAATGCTTTTCTTCATCTACACATACTTTAGATGTATCTGAAGCTGAAGTTAATAAGATTCCAGATGTTGAAAGATATATTGATGGTATCAACTATTGTTTTTCTGATGGTGCTGGAAAAATGTCTGAGGCTTTTGCAAAGAAGGTTGCATTAAAATGTGCTGGAATAAGAAGGATAGGCAAGATTCCTTCAGCTTTTCAGATACGTTATGGTGGATATAAAGGGGTTGTGGCTGTTGATCCAAGATCACCTCATAAGCTCTCTTTGAGGCCAAGTATGTGCAAATTCCCTTCCACACACACTGGCCTTGATGTTCTTTCTTGGACAAAGTATATTCCATGCTTCTTGAACCGTCAGGTTATTACTTTGCTTTCTACTCTGGGAGTATGTGATGACGTTTTCATGCAGTTGCAAAAAGATGTGATCCAACAGCTTGATAGGATGTTCCAACAACCCGCACTAGCGATTGAACTAGTGCAGGCTGCCTCAATTGGTGAGTGTCAAAGGTTCATAGTAGATATGCTGTCAGCAGGATACCATCCAAGTACAGAACCTTATTTGAACAGCTTGCTTCTCATCTTTAGAGCATCTCAACTTTTAATGCTTCGTACAAAATCACGGATCCTGGTTCAGAAGGGCCGCTGTCTGATGGGCTGTTTGGATGAAACAGGCAGTCTTAATTATGGGGAAGTTTTTGTGCAGGTCTCCTCAATCCATTCTGCAAGCTCAACTAGTATATTGGATGATGGCCTAAAAGACTTTCAAGGGGATCAAGGAGTCAGTGGCTCTGATAATGCCTGTGTGGTGGTAGGAAATGTTGTTGTGGCTAAAAATCCATGCCTTCATCCAGGAGATGTTTTAGTTTTAAGGGCTGTAGACATACCCCAGTTAAGGCATATGGTCGATTGTGTGGTATTCCCTCAGAAGGGTAAAAGGTATGTTTCCTTTCCCCCATCAATAATAGAATTGATTGTCTTTTTTTCATCAATTTTCCAGGCAATAAGCACTGATTTCATCCGAGTGGAACTGCAAAATATATGGGGAAAGAACTTTGTTAGATTGCTACAGATATTAACTTCCATTTTAAATAAAAGAACATACTGATCGTCATGCATCTTCACTACAGGCCTCATCCAAATGAGTGTTCTGGAAGTGATTTAGATGGGGATCTCTATTTTGTAACATGGGATATTAAGCTCATACCGACTTCAAGACATGAGCCGATGGACTACACTCCTCAAAAACCACAAGAACTTGACCATGCTGTAAATCTCGAGGTAAAATGAGATTTTTTGCGTTGTGCATTTCTTACCTTGTATTTTTTAAGTCATAATGGAGCTTCTAAATTGATGCAGGACATTTACGAGTTTTTCTTGAACTACATGAAGAGTGATACCCTAGGAGCTATCAGTAATGCGCATACAGTTCTTGCAGATAAATCTCCAGATAAAGCTAAAGATGAAGGCTGTTTACAACTTGCAAGACTTTTTTCTGTTGCTGTGGATTTCCCAAAAACAGGGGTTCCTGCCACCATTCCAACTGAATTAATACCCAAAACCTATCCTGACTTCATGGAAAGGGAAAACAAAGTTAACTACAAATCCGAGAATGTTATAGGCAAACTTTACAGATCAGTGAAAGAAGTTAGTCAGAACGAGAATCCACTTCTTCTTCTGGAGCATGAAGCTTGCAAAGAATATGATGAGGACATATTGGTTTCAGGATTTGAAGCTCATCTAGATGAAGCCACAACCCTAAAGAGCTGGTATGATCATAAACTGCTTGGTTTGATGAACAGATTTGAAATCGAACATGAAGCCGAAGCTATAACTGGGCTTATACTGAAGTTCCCAAGATATTATAAAAGAAGGCAAGGGGAGCTCAAAGAACAAATATCTGTGGAAGTCATGTCCCTCCAAAAGGAAGCCAGATCTTGGTTGAATGCAGCTGATGAATTGGAAGTGGAAGCCAAGGCCTCTGCTTGGTATGTTGTTACTTATCATCCAAAATTGGTTGTCCCAATTGAAGGTACAGGATCACGAACAATCTACCTGTACAGCTTTCCATGGGTTCTTCATGATATACTACTCAAAATAAAGCGTCGGAAAATGGTCTCAAGACGCAACCGACGTTTGAGTGGCCTAATTTAACATTCTGCTATAACAAGAACTCTGATGTTAACATTCTAGGATCCAGGGTAGAAGAGAAATCGAAGAAAGTGGGAGACAGTATGTCTCTCGGCAAGGATAGATTCCTCGTGGACACCTTCGATTGAATGAACAGCTCCATGGCCTTTTTTTAGTGTATTATATCCCTCATGTTATCTAAACTACTTCTTACATACTGGGCTGGGTTATTGCTCCTAGTGTACATTATTGCTCCTAGTGTACATTTTTTTTTTTGGCCATTGGATTGGCCCAGGATTCTCGGCATATTCATTCTCCTTCCATCTCAAGCGTCCTTATCAAGTTCTGGGCAGCGAACAGTTCAGCATTTGTTTTTGCTGGACGAACATATCAGTGATTCTGTGTCGAACCAAGCACTGCTTCTTCGACTTTTTGGGTAAAGAGATTAAGGTTTTTGGGTTGGCAGACAGGATCGGAACAGGGTTTCCATAGGCGAATTGCAGAGAAACGGCCGGAAATGTCTATTTGTTCTTGTGTTTTTCAATGCAAGCATCTTGTTTCTTGCAAGATTTATGTGCAATGGCAGGCTTTTTGGAGATTCGTTGCTTGCTTCTGAGTTTCGCTGCTTGCTTCTCTACGTTCCGCGTTTAAGCAAGCTCTGCGTTTTGGTTTGTTAGGTTCTTATTTGTTTTCTTCGCTCTGCCTCTCCGTTCAATTCCTCGTGTTCAATTCCTCGTGTTGAAGGAGGCTTCCTTCATTGTGTGTTCGGGGAAGCTTCGTTGTTGTTTTCTATTTCTGTCGTGCCATGTGTACGGCTCAGGTCTTCGCTCTGGTGTTCAATGGTTGAAGCAACGGCCCTCAGCTTTTTGGAATTTGTTAAAAAGCGAATAGAGAAAGCGGCGCCGCCTGACTCTTCAATGTGATATAACAGATTGCTTGACATTGGTCCCCTGGTCCATTGAAAACTCCTTTTCGGCATTTTTTTTCCGCTCTGGACAGTGCATCTGGCCTAACATATCTAAAGAATTAATGATGCTGAATATACAAGATTCTTGGCTTTTGCAACTCGATCATGTTCCTCCGGCTTCTGTACATGGGCAGATCACGCAAAGACATAGAGCTCAAAAGAGGTAAACTTCCTTTTCTGTGTAAATGCAATCTTAAACCTTGCGATGGAATACCGCCATGTGGGGCTCTCTGATGCGCAGAAATTGTTTGAAACTCTGAAATCTCGAAGCTTGGGCAGCTTGCAAATCCATGCCGGAAAGTCTCCGAAGAAATATTTCTGCCAGACGCAGGAACAAAGTATTTCTTTCGGATGCCACGTGTTGTAACACGGCCTCCCGTTCATTACGTCCCGTGATTACGGCTGCCAGGGCATTATGCCCCGTAGGGAATCTCGGATGCGCCGCCGAGTTCCCCTACTTGGCGTAATGCCCAGGCAGTCATCGATTAAGTCATACTACGCTCTTCTAACCTTTCAATAAAGCACATGATTAACCAGATATTGAAAATCAGGCTCTTCTATATGCAATACGTCATATTATCCGTCATATTATCCGCTCAAACTATCTCAGCCCGATTTGAGTTGTGAATTTTTTTAATAGGAAACCCTTTAGGGTTTTAGAGTTGAACCCCGGAAGGGTTTCCACTTATTTAATTGAACCCCGGTAGGGTTTCCATTGAAAAATATAATCTAATGAAATTTTTTAGATGCACGACATCCCGCCAGTCATAAATTCTTGCTATTTAATGCATGCGGCCGATTTGGGCGAAATTTTTTGATTCGGAGCATAAAACAGATAAGATCTTTTTCGATTCGGAGCATAAAACAGATAAGATCGTTTTGGCTTCTGTTAATAATTGAAAAATCAGTCGCTTAATGTGGGCAAATTTTTTCCACTCTAATTCTAAGAGCTTTCATCTTTCCGCAGTTGCAGCGTCTGTTGATATTAGGTGCACGAAGCGTCTAATCATCGGAATCGCAAGTTCTTGTTTCATCTTTCTGTTATTTATATGTTATTGCCTAAGGATTCAATCTTCCAAGCAAGCAAGTTCAAGCGTGCTTTTTCAGAAGAATTAGCCAGATAAATCCCAGGCTCTTGCGTTTCCCAGTCTGATAAATCCTCTCTTCAGCCCATTTTTTTAATCATTCCTATACATTATCCTGGCTAAAACTAAAATTAAGATTATTCTGGGAGGTAAACTGCTCGTCTATTTTGCTCAGTTGGGCGTGATCCAGTGAGGCATCAAATTAGGCATCAAGGAATGAAAAAAAAAAGAAAAAAGTTGAAGCAGCGTTATTTTTTCCCAAGATATTATAAAAGAAGGCAAGGGGAGCTCAAAGAACAAATATCTGTGGAAGTCATGTCCCTCCAAAAGGAAGCCAGATCTTGGTTGAATGCAGCTGATGAATTGGAAGTGGAAGCCAAGGCCTCTGCTTGGTATGTTGTTACTTATCATCCAAAATTGGTTGTCCCAATTGAAGGTACAGGATCACGAACAATCTACCTGTACAGCTTTCCATGGGTTCTTCATGATATACTACTCAAAATAAAGCGTCGGAAAATGGCCTCAAGACGCAACCGACGTTTGAGTGGCCTAATTTAACATTCTGATATTAACAAGAAGTCTGATGTTAACTTTTTTGGACATGGCATCCTAGGATCCAGGGTAGAAGAGAAATCGAAGAAAGTGGGAGACAGTATGTCTCTCGGCTCCTCGTGGACACCTTTGAATGTTCAGCTTCATGGCCGTTTTTTTAGTATACTCCCCAATGTATAATCGTTATGGAATCAATAAAGAATGAAACTCAGTTGACAAATCAAACATGGAGTAGCCTCTGCACATCCAGGCCCAAAGAATCTTCAGATAATCAGTAATACTTGAAGAACAAGTAAAATCCGTAAATTTTGCCAATCCTATCCAAAACTTTGTTGTAATTACGTCCAAACTTTCGATTGAGTTAGAGCCATAAGGGCCACCTCCATATTGAAAATATTTTTTCAGCTTATCCATCGAGAACTATTGTCCACCCAACGCACCACACCGATGTTTCCATATTGCCCATATATGTATGTTAACAAGGGATGCTGAAACTATTTCTCATGATGATGCTACAGCTACCCCCTAGCCATTGTAGAATATTAACACCAATGAGTGGACAACCCACTCCCAAAAGTCCAAGACCTTGGGACAAAAATAAATAAATGAGAGAGACTTTCTGCAGTACTGCAGCCAAGAAGTGGGCATCTATTAGTAAGACAAATCCCCATTTGGTAGAGTCTTACCATAGTGTTGAGCTCCCCCCCCCCCCAATGTTATCCATCTAAAGAACTGCAATCTTTTTTAGCATAGAATAGCCCATGAATCGATTAATAGTTGTGTGGTTTGAGCAACACCAACACCTAGCCCGTCAGCAGCTTTTTGAGGGGAGCCCGGACAAAGAAGGCGGTAAAGAGTGTTGACTACATATTTGTTTTGCTGCTTACCAACTCCATCGGTCATTTGGGCCATCCCTTCCTGAAAGGACAATCAAAGTACTAGGAATTTCAGAAAAGATCTTCTATCTCCCTCCCCTGCATTATGAATCTTATTTTTAAAGCCGATCCAAGAGAGCCACCTCACACCATCCCATAGATGCCTCACTTTGGTAAATCCTGATAGCATCCATTTGATGAAAATGCGAGGGTGTGTAAGAGATAGGGGGGAGGCTATTTCTAGACCAAATCTGTGTGTTCTAAAAAATGCTCAACTTGCCAGCCTCCTGAGGTGCATCCATAGTCTCAAATAGACCTTGAACTTCCCACCATGCTTCAAGTAACTGGCCTTTTATGGATATTTGAGTTATCAATATCACTATTTTGTCGAACGCCTCTGAGCACTTCCCCCTCGATGACACAAGTAATCAACACATGTCATATCGTTCATCCATTTTCTAGTATGGCAACGACACAATCTGACCTTGTGGTCTACCTGTAACTGCTCCACTCAACTATCCAAGGAGTAGTATGACACTGTCTCCTCATAATGAAATAACTCTTGTCTCCTTCCATGCTTTGCATGTCGAGAACTGCATCGACATACCGCTATGCATTGACTCACATAATCTTCTGGAATGCCATGAAACTTGGATCCCATCTGCCATACCTTCTTAATGTTATCTAGAGTAGGGCATATAGGCAAGTGCCCCGCACCGCCTTCAACATAAAAAATATTTGCTTCCACATCCATGATGGCGGGATGTAGAGCCATTTCCCAAAGGTCAAGTGCATGAGAAGACGAGATTCGGCATGAACTTGCAACTTCTCCTAGAAGCTCAGCCACTTTCCCATGATTTGTGTGTCTCGTGCCTCTTGTGTTTGGCGAGCATAACCTTCGAAAAAATTTGGTTTTATGACTTCATATAATGTCATCTAATATAAGCGAAACAGAAAACATGCATATTAACATGTTCTATCATAAAATGTCAATTACTTTTGAATTTAGAAAGGTTTGGACATTTTTATGCTAAAAAGATTGAAGAATGCAGTTCTGGCCTGGTGGAAAAACTGATGAATTTTATGAGGTTTAGATAATCACCACAACATGTCGATAAATCTATTGGTCATGAAATCCTTCATGGTAATAAAGAATCGAGTAAATATTTTAAAAGTGGTGGTATCTTGTGAAATGGAAATTTCTCTTGTTAGATACATGGGTTTAAGTGACAGAGTGTATGCTGGACCAGTTCTGGTTGATGAATCCAGAATAGTTTCAGTAACAGCTCTAGTGTTAAGCAATGCATGAACTTTTACTGCAGTGCACTTATGAAGGTTTATGAGAATTAAACTCTAATTCCATGAATTTGTCAATCGTATGTATTTTTTGAAGACGCCGTGGTCTGAAATCAATCTTAACACTAGAGTTGTCCCGGGGACCATTTCGGGTCCATGGACCAGAAATGTCCAGCATACCCCCTGCCTCTTAAACACATATATCTCACAAGAGATATTTCAATTTTATAGTCTATCACCACTCTTTGAGTCTTCACTTGACTCTTAGCGACCTATGTGAATTACATAACCAATGGATTCATGCATAGGTTGATATGATTGCTCAAATTTTGGTGAAATTGACAGTTTTTGCAGCAATCTAAAACTGCATTATTCAATTTTCTAGCATAAAATTGTCCAAACCTTGTTAAATACGGAAGTCAAATGATTTATTATGATAACATACATCGATCTGCAATTTTTTATGTTCGGTCGTCATCTAATATCAGTTGAAGTCGCCAAACCCTATTCTACTTAAAAATGTTGCATGAGATTGGAGAACTATTTCTCTCTTACTATTACAAGTTTTGGCTTAATTCTTGTGACAATGAGTTCTTAACAATACGAGCTATAGTCCAAGGATTTTTTTAGATGTTCATAAATTATATGAATATAATATTAACTAAGAAAAATACTGTACACAATTCAGAAGAAAAATATAGGTTAAAGTGCTCCAACAAACCCTATCTATAACTTTCACAAGAGTAGTAAATGATGCATACTACTTAGCTCTATATAGAGATTTATTCTATCAACTTTTATATAGTGTAACTAGGGTGTAACCATGCATTATCTCAGATATAAACAAGATGTCATATAACAGGATGAACACATCAAAATGTTTAAAAGGTTCATTGACTACACAATGATAGGTCCAAAACTCTATATGATGTAGCTAGTGATGGTTATTGATGAACTGAGGACAACATCACAAAAGTTAACCATGACTATGGATAAATAGACCAAAGGATATTTTATATCTGTTTTCCTAGTTCATATAAATATAAACTTATTGCACTATATTTCTTTCATAATCCTTTTAGATGATACGATACATGATAAAAAAGGGGGATACATAGATCCTTGGTGTGGTCTTATCAAGGTCTTATTGGAAACAAAATGAAGAAATCTACTTATTTCTTACTAATATAAACTTAGTCAATGCATGGCTACTACAAAGTGTTGTAGTCTAAGTAGAACCATATTACAGTAGATCACCTTTAATGATAAGACTACAATTTTTGTGAATGTGAACCTTTGTTGGCAATAGCTATCTCAAATTTCATGTTAGTATAACATACTATATACAAGATTTGAATATAAATAGACATGGACCATTTATGGGTCCAGGATTAGACAAATTGGATGGAGAAAATCTCTCTAGCTATTGCAATGACTCTATCCACTTTCCTCCTTATATTGATACTATCACTTCTTATTTTCTATGACATAACCTTTGAAAGGTGTAAGTGGATGGCAGATACATTCAAAGTAGCCTTTAAATGCTTAGCTTTTTTTTTTTTTTGAAGCACTAAGTCACCAATATTAGTACAAACCGAGTGAGGAGGAAAGGAGACTGCCCCGAAGCCAAAATACCTCAACACTCCGCAAAAAATGACTCCACACAAAAACAAATCCACCTGCATCACTGGTTATGTATAAACTCACCATTCTCGTCCACAATCCTCAAAAGATCTCGCCAGATGAAGAACTTATTCTCTGCTGAACCAGGAAACACAAGGAACCTCTGAAATAGCTTATATCTAAGCCGGGGAACCAGGGAGGTCGAAGACTGTTGAATCCCCTAAAAAATCCACAAACGGCGCCGCTTCTAAATCAACCAAACCAACCAGGCTACAGACAAATGCAAAGCTCGCTGCTTAAGAGAGGACCAAGAAGCAGGATACAGATGAAGAAGCTGCTGGCTAGACAGCCTGACCTGAAATAAGGCCCTGATCCAATCACAGGCGCCTTGTAGGTGGGGGCACAAGACCAAACAATGCTCAATGGACTCACGCCGAATGCCACAGCAAGGGCAAAGAGGACTCACTCCCAGCCTAAACCGGGTCACAAGGACATTTATTCGGATACAACGGTGCACCACCTGCCACAAAAGAACCCTGATCTTCGGTGGAGGGAGAGAGTCTCAGGTCCATGTCCAAACAGCATGCCAACGTGAACCCTGAAGCTGCAGCGACCACTTAGCCGAAGGAGGCAGAGTGTCATGAATAGCCAACACCCGATAGCAAGACCGAACAAAACACGAGGCCATGACATCAGGGTGGATCCTCCAAACCTGAACAACCACATCATCCTGAAGCAAGAGCGGCATACGCAGCGGAATAGCACCTGCCACCTGCTCAAGGTGAATACTGCAGCCCAAGTCCAAGGGGTCTGCGTCCGGACGTGCATGGTGGTAGCCAAAGGCAAATGCGCAGGGGGCAAAGGGACGCACAGGAAAGGAGAAGTGTGGTGGTATTCTGCAGCATAGTCTATCTGAAAAAGTACTCGCACATGGTCCCAAGCTCGCATCACACCCCTGAGAAAAGGGGATGCATGCGGGAAAGGATTGAGACCATAGAACAAAGCCCAAGGCAACTTCACTGCAACACGCGGCATTCCAAAAGCAACATTGCTGCAAAGGGACTACATAAGCAACACAGCACCTGGAGAAGAGGCCTCTTCATGAAGAATGCTCCAAACGAACTTGGAAATCAGCACTTTACTATGTAATGCCAGATCTAGAATAGCCAGACCCCCATCCTCCCGAGGGCAAAGACACTTCCACCAAGCCACTTTAACTACCACACCTTTAGAATCCCCTCCCCAAACAAAGTTG
Organism: Isoetes engelmannii; assembly: GCA_011763485.2. Taxonomy (NCBI): domain Eukaryota; kingdom Viridiplantae; phylum Streptophyta; class Lycopodiopsida; order Isoetales; family Isoetaceae; genus Isoetes; species Isoetes engelmannii. The sequence goes on from JAANSK020180327.1 coordinate 11,637, forward strand.
TGAACAATCTTATCCAACTCCTGCATCTTACTCTCAGGGGCTAACATGGCGGACGCTGTATAAATGTGAGTGCTACACAGCACAGACTTAGCCACAGTAATCCTGCCTGCCATGGACAGCTTACTACCCTTCCACCAGTTAAGATGCTTCTGCAGTCCCTGAAGAATCTCATCCCACACTCTGCCCAGAGAGATGTCACCCCCAAAGGGAATACCCAACAGTCTGGTGCATGCATTCCCCGGAAGCACCTTCCAAGGAAAGAGAGACAGACAAGGTAGAGGTGGACTTTGCAAGGCCCACAATGCCGAGCACTTCCCTCAATTCAAATGGCAACCAGAAGCCAAAGAAAATATATCCAGCAAACCTTCAACATTGTGTAAGTTCCTCTCTTCTGCCACCAGAAAGGAAAGTATCATCTGCAAACTGATTGATGATCTGCTGGCTGCCATCCTGCATCCGAAGACCATCCACCACACCCTCCTCCACCGCAGACAAGAGCAACTGGGACAATGCCTCCGCCACAATAGTAAATAAGAAGGGAGCCAAAGGGCACCCCTGCCGAACCCCTCTTCCCAGAGAGAAGAAGGAAGAGGGCTCGCCCTGACACACCACTGTAGCACCCGCGGACCTGTGCAGTTTCATAACTGTGTCCGTAAAACGGGGACCACACCCCATGTTCAAAAGCATACTAGACAAAAACTCCCAACGCACACTATCGTAAGTTTTTGCAAAATCAAGCTTAAGATAGGCAACCTCTTGGCCAGTCCTCCTAGCCCAATACAGACCCTCATAAACTGCAGCAACATTGTTCAAAATATTCCTGCCAGGGATAAACTCAGACTGCACCTTACTAATGGAGGAAGTCAAACAGCTTGAGCTTTTCCGCCAAGGCCTTTGCAATGATCTTATACACTAAGGACAACAAAGAGATAGTAGGCCTCCAATCATTAATCGTGGAAGGCTGCTTGACCTTCGGGATCAAGGAGATGCAAGCAGTGTTCAGAATGCTATCCAGCTAAGAGGAGTGCAAGAGCTCAAGATAAACCTGATACACTGACTCTCTGGCCCAATAATAAGTCTCGAAGAATTCCATCGGAATACCATCCAACCCGGGACACTTATGCTTAGCCATGCACATGCATGCAGCCGCTAAATCTTTCCGAGAAAGATCCTGCTCCAAGCCATCACGCTAATAAGGCAAGATAGATGGCTTAACAGCTGCCGGAACAAGCTCCTGCATTTCTTGCTCATAGGGCAGAGAGTGCTGAGCAAAAAACCTCCGAAAAATGATCATGCACATACCTCTGCAAATCAGCAGGATCCACCAAAGTACGACCGTCCGGCAGAGCAAGGGACGTCATAGAAGCTGCATACCGACGCTGCCTTGCCGCCCTAAAGAAGACTAATGAGCTAGTATCCCCCTCCTTCAACGAAGTGAGGCCAGCCTTCACCTGCGCCTCCCTCACTTTGATCTGCTCAAGGGAAATTATTTGCTGCAATACCTCATTCTCACGAATGCCATCGGAAGGTCGCGCCCGAAGCCGCTCTAGCTCCTGATAGAGCAAATGAAGCTCTCTCCGCTCCTGCTGAACCCGCTGCCTACCAAAAACCTTTGCAAAGCGCTTCACCCTGGCCAAGGCTGTCATCATGCCCGACATACCACTCGCAGAGGACAAGGTGTCAAGCCACAACTCCTGACACCGGGACGAGAAGTCCTCATCTGCCAAGAAACGGGTATTCAAACGAAACACCGTCCTAGAGGGCCTGGAAATAACAGCACCCTGGCTAGACAACACATGAGGATAATGATCTAAGATGGAGGAGGGCAAAATGTTACTCCTACGCAAAGGGGGGCCCCATCCAAGGCACAAGGAGAGGCATATATAACACCTATCATGCCTAGCATAGGCCCGGCCTGCCCCGATCTGCCTATTACAATAAGTAAATGTCAAGTCACCAGGCACCTCAACCATGGCCAAATCCTGCAACAACCTCGACCTTTAGTCCCTCTCAAAGCCTTGCACCACCTGAGTGCCAGAGCCTAAGCGATCCTCCACACACTCCACCATATTAAAATCTCCTAACAGCAGCCAGGCTACCTGCAATCGTCCGAGGCTCCGCAACTTATTCCTGATGGTGGCCCACAAAGCCCCCCGCTGAGATGGCTGATTTGGAGCATACACATTCACAATTCCTCTCTCTTGACCTCTCTCTAACCACTTGATTATAGCCCAGCGCCCAAACTTATCCGCTGCAGAGTACGTGACATGCGCATCCATTCTCCAGGCAATGAGTGTGCCCCCACTGGTCCGCCCGGAGGAAGAGGCAACAGATGCAAATTGCCTGCCAACCATATCCATCATATGTGTCATATCACCCCTATGACATGCATGTTCCTGAATACAAACAATGTCAGAGTGAAACTGACGAAGTGCCAAAGAAACACAGGCCCTCTTGCCACTAGAGGACCGCACCCCCCTCACATTCCAACTTAAAATGCTGCTTAGTTTTTGTGCTTCAACATCAACTTTTAGATAGGGAACCCCACCTAAATACGAAAACTATATTCCAAATTACTGGTTAAGATAATGACGTTCTTGACTTTTAAATGAGAGCGCTTGTGGACGAGTAATTGACATCGACATAGCAGCCTATCTTATCTTCTATAACCATAGTTATTCATATTTTTCCTTGGTTTATTTTGCATTACCTTCATACCTTTGGGAGTCTTTAAAATATGGTTTTTGAAGTTCATATTCAAGGCAAAATCTAGATAAGACCTGGATCCAATACGACTTTCAACCCAAATCTAACAAAAATTATTTTTTATTAATAGGTAACTCATAAGCTACTATTGTACTAAAATTCAACTTAAGATTGGCTAAGATAAGGAAGTTATTAATTTAAAATGAATAGATGGACCAGTAATGGTCTTAGGTACATAAATGTTTCTTGATTTATTACGATCGTGCTTTTTGCTCTTTTTCTTTACTTGTTTTCGCATTGGTCGGATGTCCATACAAGCATCAAGGGAAGGGTCACCTATAAGACCCCTCCGAAGCCATGTGCATGGCTGGGAGGGGTCCAAATATAAGGTACCTTCGTACATATACGTAAGGAAAAAATATGGATTTTTTTGAAA
>JAANSK020180438.1:0-14776 GCA_011763485.2 Isoetes engelmannii
GCCAAAATGGCTCGGGCATGCTGCGCATGCCCTCGCCATTTTGGCCATGCCCCTCAAATTTTTTTTCAACAACGCCCTCAGGGCAGGGCGTTATCTACACCGTAATGAATCACAGTCCAGTCCATCCGAATAGTCCAAAAAGCACATTCCATCTCAACCCTCTAACCAAAGCATATCCAAAGAATGAACATTCACTAACCATGCTTCCACAAAACCCTCCCAGCCAGCCAATGATCAAGCTCACCACCAACAATCCAGCAAAGGGAATATCCAAACAAGTATGCCAATCCTCCCCGAACAATGGATTGACTCTTCAAGCAACAACAAGTGCAGCCAACGATCAGACCCACCACAACACAAACAATCCAGCCAGTCGCTGATCAAACCCACCACCAACAATCCAGCCAGCCAAAGGGGAATATCCAAATAAGTATGCCTACCCCCCACAATTGGTTGACCCTTCGAACAACGACAAGTGCGACAATTTAGAATGCTTGGAATATATATTTGTATGTAGTCAACCATGACATTCTTGCATTTAGAACAAGTTGATATTTTTATTAGGGTATATTTGGTTGTTTTTTTTATAAAAGTGGATATACACAAAGAGTGGCTCCATTGGCAAAGCCCATTTATGGGACATTCACTTGAACAAATAGCCATTGGGCCAGACCAGTGCTGTAACTGAAAATTTCAGCCCCGGCCCATTTAGGAGCCTCAGTTCTCGCACCATCGTCCGCTCGTTGCAGGAAAAGAGAAGGGCACACCTGAAATAAGGCCCTGCTGCTTTTCAGCGCAGGGCTAGGCGAATGTGAATGGCCCATTAAAGAGGACCATTTCCAGAAAAGGGGATAGAAATGTGGCAACTTAGTACCCTTGCTATTTCAGGTGAGTTAACTGGTCAAACATTTCTAGAAAGGGAAACAGAAGAAAGGCAATGTTCTAACATAATTGGCTGGGATTAAGAGTTGTGTTAAATATCGATAACAAATAGGCCACAAGTTGGATGGTCAGTTCGTCCCAGTATTCTCTGATAATCCAAAGATGTCATCAAATAAATTACATTTGTCTGAAGATGTCAGCAATAAGGCGACGTGCTTCTTCATGGCTTTTTCAGGGACGGGACAAAGTCTGAATTTAACTTTGTCCCCCAAGCTGGCATCAGGCTTGAAATCTTCAATCTCATTGGAATGTCCGCATTTCAACAACATACTCAATCACACTAGTCCTAAACGGTGGTAAGTTCAAAATATCAAATCTATGCAAACAGCATTAGAATCTGGAATCCAGCCTCCTTTTCTACCTCTGTCACAGAGTTCGAATCTGCTCATTTCCAATGGTCACACCATGGCACCGATTTAGAGAACATATAGCAAGCAGTAAAACTCTTCCTTCACCCAACAAGCAATAAAATAAAAGAAGAATACCTCTTCTCTATAGGCAGATCAAACATACCACACAGCAATTTATTAATTAAGCATCCTCGTTCAACATGACATGAAGCTCTCTCGTGAGCTAGTCACCTTTATAGGCAAGCTATTTTGACAATGGAGATAAGGCCGTTGAAGGATAGGAAATAGAAATCCTCGTAAAAATCAGTCTAGGTTACTTGTAATTCCACATGTACAGTGTATCTGCAAAGGGTTCTCTGGGATATATAAATGACCTGCACATCGACAAAAGCCAATATGTAGTATAAGGTCCAGTTTCTTATAAATAACAGCTAAATGAAGCCAAGAGACTATAGAGAACTCAGTACCACGGTCCTTTGTTGCGACGTGAAGTGCGTCCAGAGTTATAATGCCATCAACCAGAGGAAGTAAATCGCACTTGACAACTGTGGTCGACTGTGACGGTACACACCTTTTAAAGACACCCAATAACATGGTTATAGCACATATGCAAAAGCTCCCTTTATGTTTTCAATTAGCATCACAAATATTATCATATTGCCATAATAGTAGTTCTCTAAATTTGTGCACCCCGGCATTGATTGATGGGAACTTTATGGCAAAACTTTGTCTACTTCCTGTAGACTCTACAAGTTGTTGGGAAGACAAATACTAGAAATGATTGATAATGACTTCCAATCTTACCGCAAACAATATAGTTTCAAGGGCATGTTAAACAATCGTTAAAAGACTATTTTGATGCATCCTCTTGGATAAATGTGCCACTTAATTCTCACCAGCAGGATTGTTGTCTTTGAACAGAAAAACCAAACTAATTCAATACATATAGACCTCAACTGAAATCAACCATCTTTTGTTTACATAAACAGAGGATAATACCATAAAAGAAAAGAGGTTTACCCAAATGGAACAGTACTTTGCAGCCACAGATGCGTGCGTGCGGAGCTGCAATCAGCAAGGACTTCAGCCCCAAGGGTCTCCTTTTCTTCTGCTACCTTTGAAGGCATTGTCATGTCATCTGTCTTCCTTAAAGGTAGAGATAATGATCTGAACTTTCGTGGAGCTGTAGACTTTTCCAATATTTTATCGAAACTCTGAGAGCTTCCCACTCGTGGCTTGGCAAAAGGGATTGCAGGAGATAATGCTGGCATGAAACTTGGCGCCAAAAGAACTAGATCCAAGTCCTTAGAAGTAAGATTCGTTGCCTGGACCGTCACAACCTAAAATAAATTTTAGATTGTGAGTAAGGAATTTATATTGTTTCCAAAATAGATAGCCCATCATAAAGGATTACAGCAGGTGCATCTAAACTATTATACCTGTGTTTTAAGTTGAGGAACACCTTCAGCTGGAATTAGGGTAGGACCAGAGTCCTCTACGGTAAGAGATAAACGGAGGTCTCTCTGCGGCCTTGGGCGCCAGTCCAGGGAGTGCTTAAAATGTAACTTTGATTCTAAACAAAAAATATAAAGTGAACAAAATATCCACAACATTGGCCAGTATAAGCAAATATGTTCTGCCCCACCCATCAAATAGTTGTTGTGAGTCACGCAGTATTTTTATCAGAACTAGTATTTGCTGTTATTATTTATTCTTTTAACATACAATTGTGAAATTTGCTGCTCGCTCAATTTATTTTTATTTGTGCTCACTCAATGTAAAAAAGGAAACGTATGAACCATCATGGCTAACTGCTATTTTTATGGCCCAATGATAACACCAGTCGCTTTGTCCCAGAAGCAAAAAATACTCATCCACAGGGTAAACTTTAAGCTGGCATGTCTCTTAAATGGTAAAACTAGTTAGGTCAATCCTAGGCTTATAACTATCTTACGCTTGGCTAAAGTCTGCAAAATTTGGAATTCCTAATTTATTGTGTTTGGCTAAACAATTCACGTTTTCCTCATCATACTTTCGAATGCTTGGATATTTCTTAGGACAATAAAGACCCAGATATTAGCCGACCAATTTCTTCATACTCTAGATTATGTTTTCAAGCAGAGTAAACTTTAAAGGTGGTCATGTCTTTTAAGGTGGTTATATCTCTCAAACGATAAAACTCGTTTGTCCATTCTAGGTTAATCCTAGGCTCAAAGCTTTTTAAGGCTTGGCTAAACTTTTGCAAATTTGGAATTTCTACTTTCTTGTGTTTGGCTAAAACTTTTCATATTTTTCTCATCATACGTTCCAACGCTGGCCAATTGGTCCCATAGGCCAATTGGCCTCCGCGGACGATAAAATTGTTATCTTATCTTATCATCATACGTTCCAACGCTTGGCTAAAATATTAATGGGTCCAAACCATTGGGAAAAATATTTGGCTAATTTTTCTTTTCTTTTTGTTTTCTTTTTTTTGAGAATGGTTCCTCCATGTTACTTTAGCCAAGATTTTTCTCTGACTGGCTAAAACTTAGCCAATTTGCTAAACTTAGCCACTAAAGTTTAAGTTTATTCACAGAATCTCTGACAAATAATTCCTCCTCCATGCTAAGCTTTCCTCAATCCTCAACCAAATTGATTTTTAACACAGTACATGTTAATTAACCCTACACTAAGCATGTAGCAGAGAGTTCTCAGAAAATGGGGCAACCCATGGAATCATCATGTCCATTTTTTTGAAATATTGTTATTTTCAACTAAAAGTAGAATTAAGCCAACCTGTATGGCTGCAACGACAGGAAATTAGAACGGCATATTCCCCTGACTGCATGTTCTCCATCAATTCATCATCGGGGGCCTTCTTTGTGCTATTTCCAGAATTCTTCGGCATTGCTTGGGAAACTCGTTCCTGCAGAATATTTTGTTGCCTGCTGTGTGACGGATTCATGGGCCGCAATATAAAAGAATGCTGCTCTCCAGGCCTGCACATTGACACAGAAAATGTTACTCCTCTCAGCGCAATACATATAATATGGGCAAAAATGGAAAACGTGTAGCCAAAACAACGGCCAAATGGCATGATTACAAAATTAAAAGCTGAAGATTTAAAAATGCGCAAGTAATGATACAAATATATGTAGTTGTAACCAGATACGTGCGTGGGCTATTTGGGTTCTGGCATGTATTCATGGGAACTGTGAAAGGTGAACAGAATTCTGTTTCATAAACTAGCATGTCTACTACCTTATAAAACGAAAAGCTAAGGTGTTATGAACACATTATCAAGCTGTGACGCAGGACAATTTTTTTCTTAGAAAAATAATATTACTCCAACTATCCAAAAATCTCTACAGAAAACAAGCTATAAGATTCCGAGACATAATTAAAGAAGACTCGAACATTGACAACTGATCAACAAGAGCTGACCTCAGAGGAAGCCCTGGCAATGTATGGTTCTCCCCAACTTCCACACAGAATATTGGAGTAGGTTGTGGCAGCATTCCAGCACCAGTCGATTGGCAAATTATGCTCACAGAGTCCACGTAAATCACAACATCTTTTAAACGTGAAGGAAGAATGTTCTGAGAAAGAAAACAATTTAATTAGAAACACACTTTTATGTTGTCATTCCAGATTTAAGTACCACATTGCAGTGGAAGCTAGTTTCAGTAAAAAAACATCACACTCCTGACAACATTAAATGAATCAGATAACAAGCTGACAATAGAAAGAACCAGAAAACTACGGGGGACAAGAGGCAATCCATAAAGCCATCACTAACGTTATCTACATAGCTGACATTGTGTATAGTTACTATTAAAGATAGGTTAGACCAAATAGTGATGCCTGTTAGATGCTGCATCCCCAAATCATTATTATGTACAAAATATTAAGGAACAGCAAATCACCTCAACAAGAACACAAATGAGGTCTGCTGTGTTGCAATCAGCAAAGTACGATTCTACTGCCACTGGTTGAAGAACCGAGATCTTCCTCCGCCAACGTTTACCAGGGATGTACAAACCTTCCAATCCACAACGGGATGAGAACCGTTGTGGTTCAAGTGGAATGCCTCTGAAAGATAGGAGTCCTTCACTACCAGGGTCCTGGCCTCTCATATCCTTTCCTGGGTATAAACGTTCCCACTCATCTGGCGCATAACTTAAAGGTGATGGTGGGTAGTGCATTGCACCTGAGGATGTAACAGGTGCTGAAGAAATTTGAGGAATAGACCCCTGTGAAGTCGTTCGAAGATGACCAAAGGAAAACAAAGACGAATTTGTGGAGGATCCAAAACCCAGTTTCTGAGGTGAACTAGTAGCAATTGAGGAAGAAGAAGAAAAAGAAGAAACTGCTGAAATTGGTGGTGAGGCTGGAAGATCCAGGGGCAGCAACCAATGCAACAGGCCTTGAAATGTATCAGTTCCTGTTCTATCTGAGGGACCATGAGTGTTTCTTCCCTCTGAATTTGAACGCTCAAATTGCAGCACTTCCAGGATTGCATCATCCATAACATCTTCTATTGCCACTGTGATTTGCAGCACCACCTGCACTCTGTCAGAAATCAATTAGGTTTTCAACAATTTTTGTTAGGACATTCGGCATAGTTCAATCCCATCTTAAAGTGCCAGATATACCACAATGTCACCATTCTGAAGCGAGCAGGTAGCCAGCACACCCCTTGCTATACCACCCGCAGAACCAGGATAGAATTCATGCCCCTCCATGACAACAGCCTTTGTTCGTGCATCTTTAACCTCCAAGGTACCATCTGAATCACCAATCCGGGGTTTCCAAAGTGCTTCATCAACTCCTGCGATCCGGACATAGAAATGGGAGCGCTGAAACTTCTCTAGCAGTTGAGCACTTCTCCTTTTATGTCCCTCCTCATTTAATGTTTCACTGTACAGCATCTCGTTCGAAGCATCTGAATGATCTTTAACAGATCCATCCAAATTATTGTCTTCTTTGATATCGTTTCCATCTGATGTTCCATTTTCACCATCTGGAACAAAACTCGCTTTAGTCTGCACCACACAGCTCCTGTTGATGAAAGCAGCAATTTTAAATGGAGTGATGATTTCTGGAACTGAGAGGTCATGTGAAGATAGATGTACTAAAATTTGTAATTGCTCTCCTGCAAAATGTAACAAATAGTTATAACAGAATTCCTAAAGATTAGAACATGAAACAAACATAAAATTCCAGTAGGATCTGACAAATAATAGTTCACTGTGCGAACTCTAAATTTCCTGTTCATATATATTCCTGTGTGCCTGTCGTGTGAGGTGAGTTCAAAACATCGGCAGGGCCACTTGAAATCTTAACTGAACTATGACCAGGCATAAAGTGAATGTACTATGTTGTCTCCCAGACTAATAACAGGAGGTCTTGAAACAAGAATCTTAACACCTATATGACATAAGGGAATGTGCATCCCTTTATCATGCAATCTTACCATGGAAAAGAAAATCTCTGTCCAAATTACTGAGGGAATGAGCGTTCAAAGACGAAGACCAGTCATCTGGAAGAGTCCCTGTGAGGAATAAGATTTAGCAGGTTTGGATTGGGACGTATATAAGAAGAAAATTAGGCTTACCGCAAGGAACTAAGATTGCTCCCTCGTTGGACGACACATCCAGATGCTCCTCGACAGGTACGACAGTGCTCATTCTACCAAAATCTCCAGCCTTACCATCTCCTTGAAGATCGTCTATGCCAGCTGCAAAAAATGGGGAGCTGCTCTGAAATGGAGATACGGATTCCCTCTTATCCCTTTCAGCATCTGAAGGTAGATCTGAGCTCGAATGCGAGTGTCGAAGCAGAAAATTCATGGTATCTACTCATCGAAACCCCTTGAAGAATACGGTCGCCTGCTACATTAGCGCCACACCCACAAACCATGCTCCTGTTCTACTATGATGTGACGCAATATATTTTCCCAAATAGGCATTAAAAATATTGGTTCCAAACAACAACATTGCAGGGCTCCCTATAATATGCCGTTGAATATGATGTTTTGTTGAGGGCTGAGACCATAGTTACGAAACACGGCCACGAGAAATGCAACGGGTCCTTAAAATACAGAATACGAAAACGGCAACGGAACACGAAATCGAATAACGTGGGAATATTCTCTAAAATACTTTAAATGTAAAAAGTAAAAATAGAAATACAAAATTTCAGCAAAATTTAAAAAAAAAAAATATAGATGCATATATATTGAGGCCGGATTTCCACTAGAGGCAGATTGAAAAATGACGTGGAATACTGATTTCTGGGGGGAAATCATTACTGTCGGCTGTTTCAGAGGCTTGTAATTCTACAAGCGGCAGATGGAGATGGAGCAGCTGATCAAAAATCAAAGCATCGTCTAGTTCCTGCATCTTCTAGTAGTTTATAAATTTCCAAAAGGGATCTGCAAAACAGAGGCGCAAATTTGATCAGAAATGTGAAGTTCTTAATCAGAAATGCAGTATTTATTCATCTACATCTCAAACATGTTTCAAATCCAAAGAAGATGAATCAAAACGGCAGAAATGCAAGCAATAAAGCTTCGGATTAGAAGAAAATAACTCAGAAACATGCAAATAAACCTTTGCTAGACAGCAATTTGATCAAAAACAGAGTAGCCCACAAAAAAATTTGAACCAGAAGTAATGAATCAAGCTTCGAATCGGAAACCCAAATCCAAAATCGATCCAATAAACTCCAAAAACATGCACAATGAGATCAAGAACTTACCCTGCCATTTATGTTCCATGTTACGACATCCAGAACGAGCATTGCTTCAAATCCGAACCCATTTGCTGAGAGATGGAGCATGATATGGTCTATGGGGTATGGGATAAAGCCTGGAAAGGTTGGGGCCCATTGGATAACGATTTCCTAGAAGGATTCGCCCTTTTGGGTAGTTGGTTAAGGCTACTAGCGGTAGTCCTTATCAATTTTGGTATCAGAGCCAAGGTTCAATTCCTCGTGGCAACATTGGTGTGTTCCACATGCTTGAGATGCTTGGCATCTCGAGGAAGGGGAGGAATTGATATGGTCTATGGGGTATGGGATAAAGCCTGGAACGGTTGGGGCCCATTGGATAACGACTTCCTTGAAGGATCCACCCTTTTGGTGTGTTGGTTATCACTAGAGGTGCTAGTGCGTAACAGAGCAGCTCTGAAGATGATCAAAAATCAGAGCATCGTGGGCTTGAATGCCATCGATTGTTGAATGCCATCTGCTTGTGGAAGCTCTGTAACTCCGGCATGGAGGAGCTGCTTCCGAGAAGAAGAGACACATCGGTCAAAAGCCTTGTTTCTGTCATGAATGAATTGGGTCAAATTGAATCGTACGGTGCTGAATAATTCTGCCATTGAAATTCTTGGTTTGCCGAGCAATATTGCCCGGTAGCAGAAAAATGAAAGGCAGATCCAAAACAAATCCAGCTCAGCACCTGCCAGCATTAGTGGAAAGAGATGGAAATGGCAGTAAGAGGATCAGACGTTTTTTATTGGCTAATTTTTTATTTTTTTATTGCCGTTGACGCTAGTGGAAATCCGGCCTGAGATAAAGGAAAGACATTTGGTCATAATAGTGAAGTTTTATTTTCTATCATACCTTTGCTTGCGCTCAGTCAGACTCAGCCACAAAACCGTGGGTCTGATACCTGCTTGGCCGTGATCAAGGCTTCGATGAACACGGTTTGTGTTCAGTAATCATTTGAAAACTTCATTCTGAAAACTCTAGAGGGCGAAAATGCGGCCAAAATAGCTCCCTAGAATTTGATTTTATTACAGTTCCAGATTTACATGAAGAACACGATTGTTGCATAGCAGAACACGGCGTGGTCAAGGCCATATAGCCTGAAAAAACTGCAACGTTGCCGTGTTGGCAACGATTTTGTTGAAAAAAGTGTTGCAGTGGTGATGTTACGAAACGGCCGTGTTTCGTAACTATGGCTAAGACATATTTGATCGAGAATATTCTCTAGAATGTTTGTGCAAAGAGCTAATATATTGGAGGGGAGCCTTGTGTATTCTCTGCTTGTTGACGAACTGGATTGGAAATAGGCTAAGAATGGCTCGACATGTTCCTTTATGTACCAGGGAATCACTGCCACACGAAAATTACCCCGAGTAGTTACTAATGTAACGAGCCTGTCGGATTAACCGTCCAGATAATCTGATGCTTTAAGTTACCTTTACTTTGGATTGGGGGATCTCGGAGGTGAAAATTCCATCCTACAGGATCCCGGGCCATTTCCAACGGATCCGTTGGGGAGAGCCTGTTCCACCGTATAGACTCACGCCACGCTGGCGCGGGGTGATCTTCGGCGTCGAAAATCCCGTCGCATTACAGCCATCTACGGATGTGAGATCCAAACCTCCGGAATCTCATTGCAGATTCTATCCTCCGGGATCCCCAGGAGATGGCCAATATCTTGCCCCATTATCGGCCACTAGTTATCCCCTCCTCCGGGATCCTCAGAGCCAGTAACATGGATCCCCTTCTCCGGGATCCTGGGACATGATGTTAACAGCGAGGTTATTCCCCCGGTGATCCCGTCCTCCGGGATCCCAGCACCCAAGACGTGGATCCCCTCCTCCAGGATCCCCAGGCGTAGTTGTTAACGACAGAGGTTATCTGCCAAAGTGATCCCCTCTTCCGAGATCCTTGAACAATAATTGTTAATGGCGGAGGTTATCCGCCGAGGTGTTCCGATCCTTAGGGATCCCCGCACCAAGACGTGGATCCCTTCCTCCCGGATCCTTAGATGTGGTTGTTAACGACATAGGTTATCTTCCGAAGTAATCCCCTCCTTCGGGCCCTCCTTCAGGATCACCCAAAAGCGGTTGAGGTTGGCCAGTATATGAACACCATTGGATGGTTTAGATTGGAATGTGGACCAACTCTGCTATCGAGGTTTGAATCTGCCAGCCCATGCACGGACTGACCACTACTATGGAGACACGTGGTCGATGAGACCATCCTCGGGGATCACCGAGCAGAATGCATATAAAAAGATGGTGAACTATGACCCTATAGCAATAATCCTAAGTTGAACTCTAAAAGGAATATCTTGCATATAGGTAGTACTAGATTATAACCTCCAGAACTAATTACGGAACTATGATCGAAACTAATAACGGTCTTAGGGTTGGAGTGTTTCCTAAAAAATTGCTGAAGGACCACTGACCTCGAAGACATATACAGATCGCAGCCTAAATTAATAGTCCTACAAATCTTCTCTGACAAATCATTACCCTAAGAACATGGACTATTTTTAGGATAGCAATAGTACTAAAAAGAAGAGGAAGAAGCGCCTAAATACCATTTCGATGGAGAATCCCGTGCTTGTCTTGAATTGGTTAAGCTTGAGGAAGATAAGATGGGCAGAGTGATAATAGGTGCAGCAATGGAGTTGATAATATGGGTTATACACCCAAACGAGGTGGTTACTATGGCAGAAAACCGACTGGATACAGTAGAGGTGGGCCAAGTACTAAACGCTTTGCTCCTGAGACCCAATTTGAGCATGACTTGGAATCTGATGAGGACGAAAATAAGGTATAATCTAACACATGATTGTATTCCCAGAGACAAGATGGAGACAAATAATATATCTACATCTTCAACTTTGAAAAACTCGGAGCTATTTAGGTAGAAAAAAACAGGCTGAGAAATATAGATGATCCTAGAATGTACAGGTTTGAATGGCTTTATTTAGCTAATGCTAGGAGATGCTTATATGATTCCATATGCTTAAGATAAAAGATAAAAAACCTCTGATATGATTGAAGGATGTTTTTAGACATTAATGTCTTAAAATATTTTAGTTAAGGATTTTTGTCATCTAGTTGAGCTAGTAAAAAGTACAGAGATGTTTAATATGCGCACATGGTTTGATATTTTATGTTTTTAGTAAGCTTATACTGACCAAGAGCAAAAGGTACAATGGACAAAGGGTGAAAAGCCAATAAATGCTCAATGTACCTTCTAGCTCTTGTATCATTACCAAGCATATTGCTAACGTTTACATGGTTGGATGCAAATACCGGGTATTCTTTTTTCGTTATACTTCTATTTACTATTATGTTAGGTTGTAGCTCAAAGAGAGGTATAAGATCATACAAAAAAACTTGAAGAAGTGGTGACATGACAAGCTGTTATGCTACAACAAAAAAAGGTGGTAGAACTTGTGATATCATGCTGTTTTTTTATGAAAGTATCAAATAACTTGAATCTTTTGGCATTATACTCGTATGTACAAAAGATGGTCGTCACGCAGATGCAAAAGGGTAGTGCACAAGACAAGACTTAAACTCACAACTTGGTGGTTGCAAGTCACACACCTTTGCATGTGAGCTACCAATACTTGTTAAAAATATGCCATTGCATCTTCTTCGTATGCGGAGCTAGTTCCAGAAGGTCCTAGAACATTCCAAGAACACGACATATTAACAAAGGATTCAATGGTAATACAAGTCAATGGTAATACAATTCAATGGTTACACTTCAATGGTAATGCAATTCATGCAAATATAATTCTAACTCATAACCATTCTAACCCAGAACCAATATGAATCAAATCAATCTGAATCAACTTCAATCACTGATGACATGGCTTCTACCTGGACGCTCTCAACAGTGACATCTCACACAAAATTGGGTTGTCTCAATAGCATGTGATCAAGGGTTTCACATAAGTATGGACACCACCCTTGTAGCACATCCCTGTCCAGGACCTTCTGCAACCTACATGGAGCATACATTTCCCGCTCCGGGATTCCACCCACCTCAAAAAATGCAGCAATGGATATTCAATGGTTTGGATTCTCTATGATCCCGTCCTCTGCGATCACAAACAAGTTCAGGTGTCCCCCCCCTCCCCGATCACACATCAGGGTAGCGTGTGATCCCCTCCTCCGGGATCCCACCCACCTCAAAAAACCTCCTGGAGTGGTCCTTAATATTTTTGCTTGGCATATTTCGTTAGAGATTCTCTGTGATCCCATCCTCCGGGGTCACACTATGTGTCTAGGTGTGATCCCCTCTTCTTGGATCACACGTCACAGTAGCAGGTGATCCCGTCCTCGGGGATCACACCACGTATTCAGGTGTGATCCCCTCCTTCGGGGTCCCATCCACCTCAAAAAACCTCTTGAAATTATTCACAATGGTCCAAGGATGGGATGGCATCTGGACACGTGGTGTGATCCCGGAGGAGGAGATCACAGAGGCCAATATATCTCTTAACTACAATTCAAACTATTTCTAAAGTGTTGCACATAAGTGGAGGGATAAGTGGACCAATATTTCATACTATTTCTAAATTATTGCACATAAATGGATTGGCATTCCTATTTCACATACTGGAAGAAAATTGTACATAGGCATGTCAGCATAGAAGTTAGCATGTTCATATACATTCAGATTGTTTGTTTCATGGATCATTAATAACCTCCAGATTTTTACCATTGAGAAATTCCAGATGTTTTTTCAAAGGCCATTGAGCATCAAATGGGTTACAGGTCGGTTGAATTGGTGATCTCTCTCTGGCAAATAACAAATGAATTTCCCTTGGCCTATACAATCACTCAATTTCTGCAACAGGATAGCGAAGCACTCCAGATTTTTGTCTATTTCTTCTTTCTGGATCCATTCCAGGTTAATGACAACCTGCAAGAGCAGGTAAACACCACAATTAGGCCAATTCCATGCCAGCCTTTAAACTATAATGCAAAACTTTAAATTACCTAATCTTCTTTGTTGCACATATCTTGAATGAATTTCTTCACATAATTTATGACATAGATACCACAATCCTTGTTGTTTTGTTGTTGGGAAGCATCCATGAATAAGCAAGGTGCATTGTGCAGTGCCGATTCCTCATGTCTCCACCACTTGAAAATGTCACTCAGGAAACTACAAAGATAATTCCAATTCAACCTCTAAAATAAGGATGGTCAAGCATTAATTATTACCCTAAATATAACAGAAGGCTAAAAATACTTACAGTGTTATAAAACCTCGAACGAATGCAAGGAGGGAATCATAAGAATCAAAGTGCAGAATGCAAGGGTAGGGCTTGCTCAGCCTTTGGCATGTCAATGGATCAATCATCAATACGAACATGCTCCAATGGCCACTGCAGTGCATGCAAACCACCTCAATTGACAATCTATGCACACTAGATTTGAGATTGAGTTATAAATTGACTATTCAGCATGTTGAATCTTCCAGTGTGCATTGCCAAAAGGAGAAGTGGAGATCAGCTTAGCGAATTGCTCATATGCCCTACATTATCCTGCCTACCTCGCAGAGCGAATGGGCATAAGCATGCTACATGTATCCATTTTTGAAACCTGCCAAAGTACCTGCACTAGGTACTTCAGGATTGGGTACTATTTCTTTGTTCTTTTAATAAAAAATAATTCAAAACTTTAAATTAAAAGTCAAAAACATGTTATTGTTCAAGATTAATGTAAAGGCAACATTATTAGAGGTCAAATGAATGCATCCAATTCAACACTTATTAGTTATTGCGATATTAAACAAGGACCCAGTACCCAGTATTGGGTACTTATTTAGGTAGTTTTATGCTACCTAAATAATACTTTTTAAGGTAGACCATAGCATGCTTATGACCAAATCTCCCAGGCCAGTTGGATTTGT
The DNA here is from genome assembly GCA_011763485.2 of Isoetes engelmannii. Lineage (NCBI taxonomy): Eukaryota > Viridiplantae > Streptophyta > Lycopodiopsida > Isoetales > Isoetaceae > Isoetes > Isoetes engelmannii. The sequence continues at coordinate 13,962 of JAANSK020180438.1, forward strand.
CTGGAATTTTTTGGCCTCTGCCTTCGAGATGAAGAACTTCACGGACTGCAATTTGCTGCTGACCTTGATCAATGGGCTCTTCACGACTATCGGATACTTCAATGAGAAATTGAAAGTTCATCTTTCCAGTTGGAGGCCTTTCTGATAGGACAAAAGTGAAACAAAAAAAGAGGGGTCTAGTGTATAGAGATAGTGAAGCCTGATCTTGATGGGTACGTCAACAGAAAGGCCCCCCTTTGCTTAGTCTTTTTCCTCTTCAGACTCAGATTCTTCAGTAAGAATCTGATTGGGAGCGATGCCACTTGAATTCTGCCGGGCCTTGGTATTATTGGGCTTCAAGGAAGTTTTAGGAGGTTTTCGAGCCATCCTCCTGAGTGGGAGAGATATAGGAACTTGACCCTTGCCTGATTTAGGCTTTTCTTATATTGAAAATTAAATAGAGAGCAAGTATGGCTATGGTTCTGAAAATTGTGGATGTACTCAAGAGTTTATGGTTTGCTAAGATGTCCAAACCATGCAGATATTTGCAAATATAGAGCAGTTCTCCAACTGGAAAAGGAAGGATGCAAGCAGTAAGAAAACTCACAATAAAGTTCTTGAGCATGTCCTGGTTCTGAGTGCTTCACAACTTACAATGGTGCATCATATTCTTCACGTGTCTTTTTATCTGAATAGATCATCCACTTCTTATCTCTATGGATCACTCTTGCTTTGACTTGGTTGTCAATACCTACATGAAAAATCTAGAAAAACTTGCTCTTAATAGACCATAAGTAAGCAGAGTCATAGAGTTCTAGAGTTCATAAGAGTTCTAG
>JAANSK020180660.1:0-14772 GCA_011763485.2 Isoetes engelmannii
TTGTACTCGTGGACTCCAAAAAATGTTCCAGGCAGAAATGTCAGGGTTACAATACCTATGGATGTGAAGAAGAAGGCCAAAGAAGCCTTGGGTGAGCCATGAGGCAATCCCATTGAAATGTAAACTTATTATCTTCATTAATATAAAATCAATTCAAGTGTTGAAAACTTTTGTGACCCTAAGTTTTGTGATATTAAGTTTTGTGATTTTGAAATAAAATGTGCTAATTTGAAGAAGTCACTAAAAAACTACAACTCAAATTTTGTCCCAAAATCAAGACATAATCTCAATTTAATTGAATGATGGTTTCATCCTCTCGAAAGCTGTAAGCCAGGGGTAGCCCCTTTGGCTATATACCGGGGAGGCTACAGTCAGGCTCCAATACTTATCAGCCTATCTGCAAACTATGCACAGGAGGTGCAGATGGAGTGGACTACCCAATGACCATATTCTATGCTAGCCAAATCCATTGCCATGAATTATGTCTGCAATGGAGATCCCAAGCCGTCAGTCTATACCCTGAGTCTGAGCTTTGGATAGGTTTACCCTTGTTGTTATGATGTTATGTTGCTATGTTGATGTATAGTATGTCATGGTGATCCCGGGCTTCGTAGTGGTTATATTATGTGATGTGTTGTTGTGCTTACATTCATGCGTGTTCGCAGCTAGGTAGGTGCGAGGGAGACAAGATGAATGACACATTCATTACTCCCATGTGGACTCTTGCTCATCATCAAGAACCTATCGTCAGGTGGACGTCCTCGTGTTTCCATATTGGTCGACTTTTATATGATGGGAGCATCGTATACGAGCAGGGGACGTCACAAGAGGTGGCGAGGGCGGTCAAGCTGTGATGCTCCAACCCAGTGTGCCGAGATGATGCCATCCCCCTAGATGTGCATCATGTCGGTAAAAAAATGCACTACCTCTTCGTAGCAGTTAAAACACTCGTCTCTTCAATACGGACGATACGCAGGTTCAAGGACTGTGCGTGCTGATCATCTTCTTTTGACATACATGTGTGGTGATCGCCCTTTGTAGGCATGCCTGTCTACGGGGGTCTCTGTATGTACAACGCAGCAGCTCCTCTATCGAAGTCTATGCGGACACATGTCTACCCTGTCCACATCATCGGGCATTGTGGCAGGCTCTGGTGGAACACCACTGTCACCTGATGATTCTATCACTAACTCCAAGAGTTGTATCTAGGTTTCCCAAAGGTGAATTGAGGTCCCTGTAATAGTGGTGTTGGATCGGATTGTTTGTATCCTAGCAAGAGCGGTTGGCAGCAGAAAAGCATTGAATTTGAGCATCCAGGTTGTCTAGACTATCCAAAACCGTAGCTGAAGATGTTTGTGCATCCTTTTTTGCCAAAATAGGTCGTTGGGGTCCAAAATAGGGTGCTGCAAAAAGGTATGGTCTGATGGTAGGGTCATAAGATTTTTGGAGGCCGACAGGGGAGTTCTAATCACGTTCTTGGCTTTGCTAGTCTCTCTTGCCTACCATGCGGATGAGGATGAGGATGATGATGACGATGACGACGACGACGATGATGATGGGTTTTAACGTCCACGAGAAGCCATAGCTTATAGACAATTTGCAACACACCTAGATGGGCCTTGCCTCCACCACTGTACATGGCTAAAGTGGGTCCTTGTTCTGCCAACTTTACAATGCATAGTTACTTTCACAATATGAGGCGTTGAACCCATGACCTTGGGTAGGGCAGTTTACGAGTCATGGTGAGTGTCTATGGCTATAATGTTGTATTAGGAGGATCTAGGCAAAAAATAGATGGGCTAGAAACAATTGGAAACAAAATAGATGGGCAAGAAACAAAACAAATGAACTAAGATCATATACTTGCAGGATTCGGACAAGCAACAAAGTAGATGGGCTCAAGGTGGATCGCAAAACTGAGCAGTTTGTTGATTTACTATCGTCCCCTGCAATTTGCGGGAACTACCATGTCCCGATGATGGAACTGGCATGTCCTTCCATTTGCTAGATCTATCATGCCGTGATGATCGAACTGACATAACTGGCATAATTGCCTCTCACCAATTAGTGATGCTCTCTACTGCAATAAGAACCCCCTCTGCAATTCGTCCTTTTCAGACATCTAGGAGTAGCCCTACCACTGAATCGGCTTACCCCTGAATCGGTTGAATCAACTGCTATGTAGCCATCCCAATGTGCAGTCGCCTGATTGGATGATGGATTCCGATGATGATGTTGGATGCTCGGCTAGATATTGGATGTTGGGGCTGTTGCGGACGTTGCTGAGCAGTATCAACTTGATTCAGAACTTCCCCCAGATGATGTATTTGCCAAGCAAATTGTAGCTCTTATATTACAGCCTCTAGGGTACCTCTGGTTGTGTTAAATGTATAGAGAACTTGGCTGCTTACTCTGTTATTGGTTACTATACCGGTGGCTTCCTTGATTTTAAGAGGTTGATGCGATGGCTTCCTCAGCATCTCTCACGTCTTGGTTTGCCTGCTTATGAGTCCTCGAAGTAACTGGGTAAGAATTTCTTTTTGATCGTGTTTAATACTACTGATACTGTGGCGAAGTTAGTCACGCGGGAAGTGGAACCTAAGGCACTAGATATTTCTTCTTTCAATACTATACTCCTATTTTTATTTTCTCTGGTATAGTTTCAGCTTTAAAAATGTCGTGTTGTTTCTCTATCCCTATTTGCCGATGGATACGTTGGTCTATGGGTTCTTAATCTCTATTGCAAATGGGTTGGGTGTGCACATTTCCCACTCTAAAGTTAATAGGCCTCGTCTATGTGTCTCTATTGCAATTGACCACTCTATAGTGTGGTGGTCAAAAGTAGCAATTACTACAAGAAATTAGCTTTCACTTTGTTAAATTATCCAGAACTTGCATCTATGTTCCCAAATAGTCGTTCATTCTCATCTACAAGTCCTCCATCCCATACTAGGTCTTTTATATTTCCAATTTCTACTATTCTGTGTTAGGTTTGCAGGTACAGTAGTTCATCACATTCAATGTTTACATGTAGTTGCTTGATTGAGAAATAACCATCATGAACATTTTATCTTGTTCATGATGAGGCAGTGGACATTTTATCTTGTCCCATACTGCACAAGATGATCTTTTAAATGATCATGAGAATTAGACCTAATGGTCATTCACAACATGTGAAATGGGGAAGTTGAATTATACTTATAATTCATATGTTCAATGGTTCATATTAGGGTTGAAATATTTGAAGTATGAATGTGGGATAAATCACTCCCGCGCATTCTTATATAATTGGAAACCCGAGAGTGAAGGAGGTTTTTTTGGTTTGATTGACAGGTCAGGTCTCCACCTTTCTAGTTTGATTGACAGACCAGGTCTCCACCGTATGCCGACTCCCTAACGGCCAAAGACCTGCTTATAAATGAAGATGAAATTAACTAACAGATTATCTACAGGGTATTCAATTTGTCTGATCGGGTATAGCATCGAGATTGTCGAGGAAGTTCATTAGTCTGAGTTTAGTAATGTGATTAGGGTTACTCGATATTCACTGCTACAGTGATATCTTCAGTCTTATTACTACAATGTTTTTCTAATGGTTCATATATTTGCTTTATTATGACCATTGCTATATGTTGTCTTGATGTTGTGTTTTGACTTTGAGATATGAAGATTTGACAAGTTTATATATGAAATTTATGTGATTACTCATGCTGATAATGAGTGTAATGAATACTCAATATTATTGAATGGGATAATTGTGATTGATTTTTGAAGATGTTTGGATCTAGACAATAACTCACTTCCTTTTCTTACATTGGTATCCGAGCACGCAACATGTCTAGCCGTTTTGGAACAAGCTTGCTGAGCACCATAAAAGTGTTCAATGGAGGTGCAGGCTTCCAAGTTTGGAGGGATGCAATCAGACACATTCCGGAGGTTGAGGATTTGTAGGAACTGGTGGATCTAGACAGTGCTAATGAAGGTTTGATGATTGAAACTACGTCTGAAAGCTCAGTTAATGTTGGTGAAGGGGAAACTAGCACAACAAGGAAAACTGTCAAAGCAGCAACTGGGAGATCAAATTTTGCAAAAATCAAAGAAGCTCAAGGTATTATCTATTGCAAGGTCAGTTCAACTATTCGTCTGAAGCTCAAAAATAAAACTCCAAGAGAAATGTGGATTTTTCTTCTAAAACATTATGAAGAGAAGACTTCTTCTCAAATTTATTTCTTGAAAAAGAACTAAGGGGGCTAAAACTTCAAGAAGATGGGGATGTAGCAGAGTTCTTTAATAAATTTGATAACATTATAGCAGACCTATCAGGGACATGGGTAAATGTTTCAGACAGAAGCCAAGTTCTGCAAATTTCCAGGGCCATAACTGAAAATGACCAGCTGGCTTTGTTCATAAGAAACATTAGTAAATCTAGAGAAGAAGCTGAGAATGTGCTAAGGACTGAATATGAACAAAAGAAAATATCTAAGGAGGGAGATGAGGCAATTGAAGTTTTATATGTTGGGAAAAAGAACAGAGCAGAAAAGGAGAATTGCTATTACTGTCATGAATCAGGGCACTATAAGCAGGATTGTCCTAAACTAAACAATGAAATAAGTTGCTATAACTGTGGAGGGAAAGGATATGTGGTTTCTAAGTGTTCTGCACCCAAAACTTATAATAGAGGAAGGGGGAAAGCAACTAGAGGAGGAAGAGGAACTGCCACTAGAGGTCGAGGAGGCAGACCTACTGGAATTCACATTGCACAAGAAGAAGAGCTAGAAGAGAAGGAATCACAAGATGAGGATGAGGTATGTGGCATTTTCTCATTTCTTGATGAAAATCTTGAAGCTAATAGTGATCTTACTCCTCTTGTAGTTGATAGTGGAGCTGAGAGATCAGTAGTCTAATCTACTGATCTGCTCAAGGATATCAAACCTGCAAGATCAAGGAAAATTCAAGTGGGAAATGGAAACTTGCAATGCATAAGTGGAAGTGGCTTGCTGCAGTTGACTGACTTGGAAGGAAATGTTGTAGACATTCAAAATGTTCTATGTGTTCCTAGTATAATCAAGAACTTGATTTCAGTTAGTCAATTAGTAGATTTGGGATTTCGAGTCAATTTCCAAAGATTTACAAAGGAAATGAATTAAAGTTTCGGGCAAAGAGGCATGGAAATTTATTTCAAATGGATGTCAACAATTGTGAAAGCATTAATCTAGTTGATGTTCCTGATGAGGATCTGTGGCCCACCAGACTAGCTCATACAAATCATAACAACTTGAAATTTCTGAAGAAGAAAGGGTGGATAAAATGCAAAGAATCTGCAAAACACAGAAGTATGTGTGAGGGATGTATGTTGGGTAAAACAAGCAGATTAGCTTTCTCAAAAACTAAGCAAAGAACTAATAAAGTGTTGGAACTAGTTCACACTGACATCTGTGGTCCATTAAATGTGAGGAGCAGAACAAATAAAAGATACTTTATTTCTTTTATTGATGACTTTAGCAGGAGATGTAAGTGCTATGTGTTGAAACAAAAATCTCAAGCATTGTTAGCATTGAAACATTTTGTAGCAGAATCTGAAAGAGAAACTGGGAAGAAAGTCAAACGCATAAGGTCAGACCAAGGAGTAGAATACTTGTCACTTAAATTCAAAGATTATTGCATCTCTAAATGGCATAAGGAGACAATTGACTTGCAGGTACACAGAAAGAAAGAATAGAACCTTGTTGGATGCAGTAAGGAGCACATATACCTGATGAGTTAAGATTAAAGCTTGATGATAAAGCCGAGATGGGATATCTTGTAGGGTATGATACACAATCCAAGGGTTTTAGAATATTTGTCCTAGGAACTAGGGAGATTGTAGTGAGCAGGGATGTCTATTTAAATGAAGCAATACCCTATAAGGATAGGAACAAAGCAGTCAAGGAGCAGACAACTCAGAGTTAAGCAGAAAAGAAGGTAAAATTTGAGGGTGATGTGGACTCAGATGATGAGAAAGCAACAGAACATACAGAGGTCGTAAACAATGGACATGAACTAGAGCAACCAGAGCAAGAACAAAATCAGGATGCAGGTCAAGGTCACCACAGGAAAAGGAAAAACACAATTACAACAGTTACAAGAAGACATTAAACTGGACACTAATATCTATGGAAGAACTGAGGCAGGGAAGAGCAGTGACCATGACCAGATTTTGGCAATAATGGATGATGTAATAATTCCAAGAACAGTGGAAGAAGCTATTGAGGATGTAGACAAGGAAAAATGGTTAAATGCTATGAAGGAGGAACCTGACTCCTTCAAAAACACTGATACATATGAGACAGTTGAAAGACCAGACAATGTAAATGTGATTGAGAGCAAATGGATGTTCAAAATAAAGACAGGCCCAGATGGAGATAAAAGATACAAGGGGGAGTCACCTATAAGCCCCTCCCAAAGCCACGTGCAAGCACCTGGAGGGGTTCATTTTAGGGTGTCCACGTATGTATACATAAGGAAAAAAGTACTATTTTTCTCTTAATTCCTTGTACATAAAGGGAAAGGGGTGCATAGTTGGCAGAGAATCAAATCGTATGATACACAAAATCCATAAGGGGTATAAACCATCTAAGTGTACACTAAGAGGTTTTTTATTGCCTATTAGAGACGCAGATGCTATATTCAAAATATGTATAGGTGAATCCCCCGGAAGAATCCAAACTCCTTTGGCATTCTAGTTGTACCTAAATTGAAATGTATATGGAGAGGAACTTAAGCTAAGATTTCTACTTTGGCATATACTATCAGATGTATGAATTGTATTTAGAAAAACATTGATGATTCGAGAACATGGAAAAAGATTTTTGATCTACTTCATCATTCTACAACTTACTTCATGTAAAAATTTGGCCAGTATGTAGAAATAATGTTTTTATGAGATTGTATGAGAGGGGTTTTGAAGTGATGATTTGAAGTATAAAAATGGGAGGGCTTATGTCTGAAGCAACATTCAAATAAATTGAAACATATGGATGTTAAAACTGTTTTTCTCAATTCAAGGTTGGAAGAGGAAGTGTACATGAAACAACCACCAGGGTTTGAGGAAGGAATCAATAAAGTCTAGAAGCTAAGCAAGGCAGTTTATGGTTTGAAACAATCCCCAAGAGAATGGTACAACTGTATGGATGCATACTTAAGAGAGCAAGGTTTCGAAAAACTCAAGAATGATGGCAATCTATATAGATTCAAACTGAATGAAGGTTTTTGCATAATAGCACTCTGTGGATGACTGTGTAATGGTAGCTAACAGCTTAAAATGCATGAACATTTGCAAAGAATCAACATGAAAGACATGGGTGAACTCAAGCAATTTTTGGGCATAGAAGTTGAAAGAAACAGGTCTGAAGGGACTCTGAGATTGAAACAATCTAGACATATTGAAAATTTGCTTAAGAGGTTTAATCTGGAACTTGCACACCCAAGCAAAACTCCAGCAATAACAGGGCACAGGTTAATTGAACCATGACAGAAGAAGAAATTAAGGAAATGGAAAAGACACATTACAGGTCATTAATAGGTTGTTTGTTATACTTGGCAAATAACACACGGCTAGATATAGCATACATAGTAAATGTGTTAAGCAGAAGGTGTCACAACCCAACCAAAGAGCACTGGCAAGCAGGGAAATGAGTTCTTAAATATCTAAAAGGCACTCAACATTTTGGGATCACTTACTGTAAAGACAACATGATACTAAGTGCATATAGTGATGCAGACTGAGGAGAAGACCTAGCAACCAGGAAATCCACTTCAGGGTATGTGATCTTTCTAGGAGGAGGCCCAATAGCATGGAGAAGTAAGAAGCAATCTGCAATTGGAATGTCATCAACAGAAGCAGAGTACACTGCATCATCCCTTGTATCAAAAGAAATTACTTGGCTAAGAAGATTACTAGATGAGCTAGGTTATAGCCAAGAAGCACCTACAACAATCTATACAGATAGCCAAAGCAGTATAGCCATTGTGAAAAATCCAGTGCAGCATGAGAGGACCAAACATATAGAGTTGAATATCCATTTTATTCGAGATCTAGATGCAAAAGATTACATACAAATGCATTATATCAACACTGCAAACCAGATAGCAGATGTTTTGACTAAGGCATTAGCAGAGATTAAACTTGTTCAATTTAGAAAAGGTCTGAATGTCACAGAGGAATAATCACGGAATGTGATGAAGGAGGAAAGTTAGGTTTGCCGGTACAGTAGTTCATCACATTCAATGTTTACATGTAGTTGCTTGATTGAGAAATAACCATCATGAGCATTTTATCTTGTTCATGATGAGGCAGCGGACATTTTATCTTGTCCCATACTGCACAAGATGATCTTTTAAATGATCATGAGAATTAGACCTAATGGTCATTCACAACATGTGAAATGGGGAAGTTGAATTATTCTTATAATTCATATTTCAATGGTTGATATTAGGGTTGAAATATTTGAAGTAGGAATGTGGGATAAATCACTCCCGCGCATTCTTATATAGTTGGAAACCCGAGAGTGAAGGAGGTTTTTCTGTTTTGATTGACAGGCCAGGTGTCCACTATATGCCGACTCCCTAACGACCGGAGACCTGCTTATAAATGAAGATGAAATTAACTAACAGATTATTTACAGGGAATTCAAGCTATGTGATCGGGTGTAGCATTGAGATTGTCGAGGAAGTCTGAGTTTAGTAATGTGATTAGGGTTACTCGATATTCACTGCTACAGTCATATCTTCAGTCTCATTACTACAGTGTTTTTCTAATGGTTCATATATTTGCTTTATTATGACCATTGCTATATGTTTTCTTGATGTTGTGTTTTGACTTTGAGATATGAAGATTTGACAAGTTGATCTATGAAATTTATGTGATTACTCATGCTGATAATGAGTGTAATGAATACTCAATCTTCTTATTGAGTGGGATAATTGTGATTGATTTTTGAAGTTGTTTGGATCTAGACAATAACTCACTTGCTTTTCTTACATTCTGTCCCTAAAGACCCCACCTATTGTATCTCCCTCTATTATCCCTTCACTTATTTCTTCATCTTTAGACACAAACTTTGTTGCTACTTCTCCTACAATTTCAACTTTAGTCACTACTCCTATGTTTATATCATATTTCGTCTCTCCTTCAGTGAGTTTTGCCCCGATCTTGTATCTCTTCTTGTGTCCTCTTTACCTAAGGCGTCTTCAATGCCAATGTTGTTTGATGAGGCATCACATGCTATCATCCCATTTACTGCACCTGTGACCACATATTGTACACAAGACAATATAGCACCTAATATATGGCGGTTGTGGAATCACACGCTACGGAGGAATCTCATCTTGGGCAGATGGAAGCTCGATTAGCTTCTTCTGCAATGATTCCTTTTGCCTTCAATGAAGTTGGGCCTACTCGGTGCATGGGCAAGTTAAAGGTCCTAACGATGGTTGGATGCAGGTTTCACTTAAAATGGAAGCTCTGCAAAAACCAGCTCCAGGTATTTCATATTGCTGATTTAGAAGCAGACTTGGATGTTCGTTTTGCTTATAGATTATCTGAGGCCCAGTAGCTTTGCACAGAGGGACTATTTTTTCCTTTGGGTTTTAACCTGTATCTCAGATTTGATGTATTTATTTTCATGATTTAATAATGAATATATCTATTGTCCTTCTAAAAAAAAAAAAAAAATATAGACTGAAAAATATTTTTGTCACTGTAAGTTTCTTATGCATATTTGAATTCTGCTTCTCATTTCTCAAAATAGCCCTAGAATCCTAACTCATATTATTGATCATGAAAACAAAATAGTTTGCGTAGTCTCAGTTGCATTTTGTGCTCTTTTCAAATGAGCTCAAGGATTTGGACAAAATGCAGGCTTCTAAACTTCACCTGTCCTCTTCCATCGAGCTTGACACAAAATAGCCCATTCTTTAGGTGGTTTATGTATTTATCTAGATCTTATGAAGCTTCTAGAGCTTGCACTATTGCCTTTTCAAGTATATAGTTTTAGAATGTACAAGTTCGTATGAAAGCTCTTCATAAAGGAGTGTATACTCCTCCAGAAAAACAAAGCAGAATATCACATTATGGTAAAAATATAATACAATGGAATAGATTTTCTAATGTCCACAAAGATCAAGAAGTCATGGGACGCATAGAATGGGCTAGTACAACCATTACTACTAGGATTAAAAACCCCCTACCTTGAAAGGTTTTCAAAGGAAAAACCTTTGCAATTATGATGATACTACCAATTAGGAAAACATAAGTAGACCATGATGACTACTAAGGGCTCATTAATTGAAGACGCTCATATACAAGTATGTATAATACCAAGTCATGCATATGGTACTCTGAGAAGTTTGCGGATCGTGGGAAGTTGTGTAAACAACATGAGCACTGTAATATTTTTGTATAGCATCTATATGATCCTGACGATTTATGCTACAATTTCTATGACGTTTTCTTGTATGTTAGTTAAATGCATTATTGATCTAGATAATATATGATTTGTTGCTGAATGTTTGTGTCATTCTTGCAGCAATGTAAACAAATTGAAAGAGCATGAGGTCCCTATTCCAAAAAGTTTGATTGAATATGACAGCAAGCATCTTCACTCATATTATATAGCTTAGATAACATCCTACATCCAAAGTTAAGGCGATGACACAACCTATATCGTAATGGACATCTCTATTCTATCACCATAGAAGAGGCACAAGAAAGGGTTGAACTTCGGAAAGCAATTCCAAGCAACTTCAAGTTCAAATCAAAGGCCAAAGAATGTTGGGTGATGTGCGGAAGCAGGGAGTCCTGTTGACATCTCAAGGATGCCGGGAAAACAGACATTGGTGTAGCGTGAAAACTTGTTGCTTATCATTCTATGGTAGTAAAAGTATGTTTGAATGCAAGTAAATTGATCGAAATGTAGAGTAAACGAGATGGCTAGGGTTTGCGAAGTTTAGGGCGACGGCGGCAGCCGCCTGATGCCTGCAGTTCGAATCTCTGAAACAAGGTCTGGAAGGCAGAAAATCTGCTGCTGCCTTTGTTCTTGACTCCTGGCTGCAGTGGCAAGGTGTCCCTCCTCAGGTCTGCATCGGATCTTGTGCAACAAAGTTTTGTACTGAGGCTTGGCCACTGCTCTTAGTGCTTCTCCTTCTGTACATTAGATTCTAGGCCGGTAACCATAGGCAGTGTTGGTGCATGTTTTTTCGGATCTGGTCAGTCATCAGACCTGGGTTTTTTGGACCAGTGTAGCATGTTTTTTCTTGTTTGATATTGGGCTTTGTCTTGATTCTTGATTGCACTCACTGCAATTTCAAGGCCGCACTCACTGCGGTTGTGTTTGCACTCACTGCAACACAGTCTTGTTTTCTTAGCCTTTGTCAGGATAGATGGGATATGGAATGGCTCAGTGGATCCTATGTGTTGCTTTCCTGGTATTGCCTGTGGGTATTTCCCCTTCTCTATCCCAGTTTGAGAGGGTGACATGGTGATCCCTGTTCTGCAGATTATGTAAGCAAGCTTCACAAGACGGGAGGCTTGTGATTCTTGTAGCTGCTGCATAAATACTGTTTGATGATGGTAATGTCTTCAAATCTTTCAGAGGTGTGCTTCAGGAGGCAGATAACTTTGAGCAATTTTTTTTAGCATTTTGTTCACAGCAGCTCGTATTTGTCAGGATGGGACTGCCATAGATCCTTTGGGGTGCAGCATCTCGTTAGTAACTTTTATTTGGGGATGCCTTCTTGGAATAGAAGAGGCTCCTCCATAGTACTTATGATAGCAAGAAATGTAAACTCTTCTTTTTGCCTTGTACGGGAAATAGGCACATTCTGTATATCTTTGTTGCAAAGAAGAGGTTGAGGCATTTGTAGAAGTGGAGTGATGGATACTTAGGGTGCGATTTGTACCTCTGGATGACCAACCATAGTATCTTTCTTGTGGAAGACAGTGAACAATTCTTAGTACTATTCGTGCTGTTTTTGCTGGTATCTTTTGGGTTGTGCTTCAAGGTGGCAGGAACACAGCGGATGGAAAGGGATCAGTACCCAGGGTACATGAGCGAGAGAAGAGATTGGAATTTCAATGTGCACCTCTAGCCGCTTAGTCTCCATGGCGAAAAGATTATTCATCCAAGGTATATATTTCGGAGGAGCTTCAAGATCTGGATGAATTTTGTTTTAGTAGCGCTCCACCTATATAGGTGCTCTCCCATAGTATTTGCAGAAATGGTACAAGGAATATGCCCTATAGTACTAGATGGGCAGAGAGTAGGTGCTTTATTGCTCTTACTGTGATAACGAAGAGGTTCAGGGAGCTTTGGACAAAGTACATGGGCATTCTTCTATAAAGGTTTCTAGTCTGGTGTTGTATTATTATGATTGTGATGATTCTTCCTATCTGGTAACCTGCTTGAATACTTCCTATCAGGCCTATTGTGGAGCCTTGATAAGGTCTTGTACCATTTTACTATGATAAATTTAAAAATATCTTGCCCTCGAAAAAAAAAAAATGTAGAGTAAACCGATCGGAATGCAGGTAAATGTCTTGGAATGTAGGGTAAATCTAGGTAAATGTCTTGGAATGTAGGGTAAATCTGTAGAACAACAATAAACATTGCTGACGGAGGTGTCGGTCTGATAGTGTACCACGTGGCACGATATTATTGGTTTTGAAGGCAGAATGGTAAGCAACAAATGCAACGTTACGCAGCGCCGGGAACAACAACTAGTTTTTACATGAAAGCTAAGGACACTGACGATTTAGCCCTCGGTTTGAAAACATAAAAAAGAAGAAAAAGAAAAACTGGCTTGGGCAGTATTAGGCTTGGATTCACTTTTAGTATCATTTCGACTGGGGTGTTCTTTAAAAAAACTGGGTCGTCCCATGTCCAGTTGGATGCTGCCTAATGGCGGGACGTTAAAAATATTTCTTTCTTTCTTTCTTTCTTTCTTTCTTTCTTATTGACAATTTAACATCCAATATTGTTAATATCATGTGAGAACTTCATAGATTATGACTTTACAAAATAATGTTTCCAAACTTGTGACGATCCAGACAGGGAATAACATGAATATGATGTAATCAGCAGTATTTGAGATGCTAGAGGAATCATTTTAGCCACGTATAACGTTCCCAAACTTGTGACAATCCAGGCAGGGAATAACATGAATATGATGTAATCAGCAGGATTTGAGATGCTAGAGGAATCATTTTTAGCCATGTATAGAAGCTTCTTGATGCTGCTGAGATGTCAGATGAATCATTTTCAGCCATGTATAGAAGCCTCTTCGATTGAAGCAAGAACAACTATGTAGAGAAGCCTCTTGGATTTGTAGCATGAAGAAGATAACTGAAAGCTAAGTGCATAAATAGGGTTACAAGCGGTTTACTTATATGAATTAATATAATCAGCATCATCACTGAAGCAAATGATTCAATGTAGTCGCATCAGCAAGATGCTTTTTAGCCATTTAGGCTTTGCTATTAAATTAATTGGTAGATTTATGGTGATAGGGCATTGCCTGACATGTGGGGACATGATAGTGTGTATATTTAGCTGGGGACAGAATGATTGTGCTCTCTATATTTAATGCTAGCATGAACGTGTTGAATGTTATATGCCAATTCCAAAAGACATTTAACTAGAATGTAGGATGTTAATCTCTTTGACATAGAAAATCCATATATAAAAAAACCATGCATGCGACATTTGACCAGAATATAGGATGCCAATCTCTTTGACATGGAAAATCCATATATGCAACGCTGGCCGCATTTATCATGTTTAGCTATAGATATACAAAAATGAGTTGCGAAGGACCATAGAATCGAAAACCATATTGCAACATACTGACTGCATTTATCATGTTTAACTATAGATATCTAGAAATGAGTTGCAAAGGACCATAGAATCTAAAACCATATTTCGAGTACTATGACAAAGCATAGAAGAAGTTAGTTGGAGGAAATAATGCATCCTACTTGCTTTTATTTAAGTTCATTTGGTTGTACTGGATCACAGTGTGCAATCTGAGCGTTCAAGTTAACATTTTTCAGAAATTTTTTTTGCAATAATAAGCTTAGCACAAGTGTTCAAGTTAACATTTTTCACAGAAAAAAAACTTACAATAATATAAGCCTAGAACAACATTAACTTAGTCTTGTGGGCATTGGTGTATTTCTTGATTTTGAGGATGTGCACAACATCCATTGTAGATCTATATACCTTCCTCTAGATTTGACTTGCAAAATCCTTTGGTGCAAATTTGGTCCAACAAACTCACTCGAAAATGCACTATGCAATATAGCCAAATCCCTATCAGCTTCATATCGTGATAGAGACGAACTCATAAGAGATTGAAAAAATGGAAGCATGCAAATAATGATTAATAGAAAGCATGATAGGAATGCTGAACCTTACAAAATTGCATACTATTTTCTCCCTCTATATTTAGAAATAACTAAGATCAGGTGCACAGCTTCATTCATAATAGCTAGTGGATTTATCGAAAATGTGACGCTCCCCGGTCCTATACGATGCTCCCATCGTATAAGTACGAGAAATTCCCCTCCCTAGTAGCTCACTACTGGGTTGGGCCCTCTGTATACCCCGAGCTACTCTGGAGGAGTAAGCACCCGAAGGAAGGACACAGAGGTGTCTTTGGTCTCCCATTCCTTCAGTGGGATATCCTAGATAGCGGAAGCGTACATACATGTTAGCACAAGCACAATAACAATATACC
>JAANSK020180771.1:0-14769 GCA_011763485.2 Isoetes engelmannii
ATGTGGAAGTACATGATAAAAACATATGAAGCAAAATCATCCTCTCAGATAGATGTTTTGGAGAAGCAGTTCAAGAGGTTGAAGCTGCAAGATAAAGACAAACTAACTAAGTTTTTTAAAAAGTTTGATGCTATTACTGCAGATCTTGAAGGAGCATGACTAGTTCTAAACAACGAGTACCAAATTCTAGCCATAGCAAGATCCATGTCTCACAATCATCAGCTGGCAACCCTGCTCAGAAATGTAGCAGTCTCCAAGGAGCATGCAATCCAGATGCTTAAAACCGAGATGGATCAAGTTGGAGAAGATGAAGATCATGCAACAGAAGTTTTGTACACATGCAAGTACAAAGGTAAAAAGATAGGTAATTCTGGAAATAAAGGGGAAGATAGGGCCCTGTTATAATTGTGATATGTATGGACATCTTAAGATAGACTGTCCAAAACCAGCTAAGGATGTGGTCTGCTACAATTGTGATGGAAGAGGTCACTTGTCTGCGAGCTGCCCCAGTCCCAAGGGGGGATCTGCAAGAGGTAGGGACAGAGGACGAGATGCCAATAATCGTGGTGGTTATGGTAGAGGTAGGGGTACTGCCTGGGGCAATGCTAGTATCAACCTCACCCAAGAAAGCAAGCAAGAGGAGGAGGAAATCAATGAAGATGAGGAGGTAAGGTTTTCTAAATTGAATGCTTTGATGAGTAACAGTAATAATGAAAAGCTTATGGTGATAGATTCAGGAGCTGAGAGGACAGTAACATGTTCTCCGAAATTGCTCAAGGATAGTGAAGCAGATTTTGGACATGTGCAGCTTGGAAATGGTGAACTGCAGAAGATAGAAGCTAGTGGGATGCTCGAGCTTTTTTATTTAGAAGGAAGGGTAGTTAAACTAACAGACGTTTTATGTGTTCCTGGGTTAGTCAGGAACTTGATCTCTGTTTGTCAACTAGTTGACCTTGGATACAATGTGTTGTTTGAGAAACTCTATTGTAAGGTTTTCAAAAATAATAAAATAGCTTTCTTGCGAAAACATGTGGGAGATTTATTTGGATTGGATGTTAATCACTGTTCGCCAAGTATTAATGCTGTAACATGCCCATCTATCAAGACTTGGCATGAGAGGCTGTGTCATGTCAATTCTAAAACTATAGAATAACTTGCAGCAAGGCATCATAGCAGCCAAGCAGGGTAGTGAAAATGATATAAAATGTGTAGGATGCATTCTTGGGAAGCACAACAGGCTGCCATTTAAAAGAACAACAAAAAGGGCATCTGGAACTTTGGATTTGGTACACACAGATTTATGTGGCCCTTTAAATGTGACGAGCTTATCAGGAAAAAGGTACTTTATGATCTTTACAGACGATTTTAGTAGAAAAACCAGAGTCTATTGCTTGAAAACTAAAGATATGGCCTTTGAAACCTGCAGACAGTACATCAATGAAGTAGAACTAGAAACAGGTAGGAAGGTGAAAGGTTTTAGGTCTGATAGGGGAGGGGAATACCTATCAAATGAGTTCAAGGCATACTTAAGAAGCAAAGGGATCAAAAGACAATTGACTTGTAGATTTCCCCTCAACAAAATGGAGTTGCTGAGAGAAAGAATCGTACAATTCTTAATGCAGTTAGAAGCATGCTCAAATTTACGGGCTTGCCAAATTTCTTGCGGGAAGAAGCAGTTAGAACATGTGCATATGTTCAGAATCTACTGCCATCATCAAGCATTAATGGAGCCATACCAGAAATGCTATGGAGTGGGAAGATGCCAGATTTTGAGGGATTGAAAGCATATGATTGCTTGGCATTTGTACACGTACCTGAAGAATTGAGGAGTAAACTGGATGATAGAGCTTACATCACATATATGGTGGGCTATGATGACGAATCAAAGGCATATAGGCTGTATGATCCCAAAGGAAAGAAGATTCTAGTAAGTAGGGATGTAGTATTTGATGAGGTTCAATACTACAGGGTCATTCCAAGTGTAAATAGTCAACCCCAAATTGAAGAAGCCGAGCTGGAGGATAAGGTTGATGATGCCAAAAACAAATCAGAGAGAAGAGTGAAGTTTGAATATGATGACTTTGGAACACCTGCAAACAAACAAGGAGATGCTGATGTCGAAGCCGAGATTGCTGATACCATTGAAAAATCATTGCAGGAATCAGAAGCACCTATTCAAGTGGATGAACCTCCAAAAATCAGACCTGCAAGAAAAAGAAGAACAGACGCAGAATTATTGAAGGAAAATGCAAATCTAGATGAAGAATTACTTGGTTGAGATGAACAAGGGAGAAGCAAAAGAATATTAGAACAAAGAGGTGAGTTGCATGATATATTTGAAGTACTTTTGCTCTCAGACTTAGATGTTCTGAAAACCTATGCTGAAGCTATGAATTCACCTGATAAGGATAAATGGTTAAAGGCTATGCATGATGAAATGAGTTCCTTCAAAAGAACAGAAACATATAACGTTACTGAATTGCCAAATGGCAAAAATGTAGTTGGATGCAAATGGCATTATAAGATAAAGACTGGTTCTGATGGAGTCACACCAAAATATAAAGCCCATCTTGTAGAACAGGGTTTTTTTCAGGGAAAGGGGCTAGATTATGAGGAGATCTTTTCACCTTTGGTTAAAATGAATAGCATAAGAATGCTTCTAGCCATAGCAAATGCACAGGACTTAGAGATCCACCACATGGATGTTAATACAGCATTCCTAAATGCAAAGCTTGAAGAGGATATCTTTATGAGGCAAGCTCCAGGTTTTGAGGAAGGAGAAAACAAGGTATGGAAGCTTAACAGGGTTGTTTATGGACTTAGACAGCCACCACGTGAATGTTACAAATGTATGGATGGGTATCTCAGGAAACAAGGATTTGTGAAACTCAAGAATGATGGGAATCTCTATAAGTATGAGGATGGAGATGAATGGTGCATCATAGCACTATATGTAGATGATAATATCATGATATCCAGAGGTAAAAAGGTTCTGGCACACTGTAAGCAAATTCTCAACCAAAGATTTCAAATGACAGATTTAGGGGAATTCTCAAAGCTTTTAGGGATCGAGATGCACAGGGACAGATTTAACAAAACATTGACTTTAACAAAATAGCAAGTACACCAGTGGTTCCTGGCACCAAGATATCTCAGAATATGTGTCCAAAAGATGAAGATGAAAGATTGGAAATGCAAAGGACACCATAAGGTCTTTGGTAGGCTGTCTGGCATATGTGGAAAATTGCTCACGCCCTGATATTGCTTACATTGTCAATATGCTTAGCAGGTATTTAAATGATCCAGGCAAAAAGAGTACTCAGGTACTTAAAAGGGACAATGAATTTTGGTATCACATATTGCACACAAGAATTAAAACTCAAAGCATACTGTGATGCTGACTGGGAGGAGATTTGGATCAGAGTAAATCTACAGCTGGATATTTGATTTTCTTAGGAGGAGCACCAATAGCTTGGAAATGTAAGAAGCAAAGTTCAACAACATTATCTAGTGCAGAAGCTGAATAGGCGTCATCTACTTTAGCAGTCAAGGAATTGGTATGGGAGAAAAGGTTGATACAAGAACTTGGTTTTCCACATGATGAAGCCACATACTTGTATTGTGACAATACAAGCTGCATAGCCATGTCCAAAGACCCAGTATTGCATGAGAGGTCTAAGCATATTAAGCTTGAGCTTCACTTCATAAGAGAAACAGTGGAAAAAGGACTAGTCAGACCAGTGTATGGATTCAATTTCCTACGTCTGGATTATCAAACACATTATCTGATTCAATTTCCTAAGCCTGGATAACCACCAGTTACCACATGGATGCCAAAATGGCACCATATAAAAGCTCAATCTTACAGGTTTGGATTTGGATGCACACTCATAAAAAATTATAGACCATGTCTGAATAGCATCATGCCCGAACAAGTACTGGAAAGTAGCATTCAGTAAAAGGTATGGACAAAAAAGACCATGTATTCTCATGTAAGAAGATCCATTGCAAAGTGCTTCTATGGGACAAGATTCAGGTACAAATTTCGTCATGCTTGATTGATTGTAAGAATGGAGATATCACTTTGTCAAAAACGATCTACATAAAGTACGAAATCTCAAATTCAATATTTAATACAACCCTTTTAGTCAATGTCAATTACTGAAAAGAAAAAATTTAGTCTCTCTTTGAATTAAATGCTTTTCTCAAACTTGCCACGATCACATTTGAACATCAATCTATTAAATAATTGTAGGCAACCATGTACAACAATATGAAAATTCTTGTAATAAAGCTTAAAAAAAAACATCTCTAGGGATTCTATGTGTGAAATACACCATTTTAACCCATTGCACAAGCTTTAGCAGTATATTAAAATTGACTTCTCCTTAGAGACGCCTCACATGTCACCGCAGAAACTTGCCGGACGTCAAGCGGATCAGCCGTTGGCGCGTAAACTGCTCCAGCAATTCCAAGGTGAACGTCTCAGACGTCAAACCGACCGTCTCCAATCTGCTACATGTGAATAGGTAAGAAAATGCATGTGATGCGTCCCTTACCTATAAAGTTTGTTACGTTTTGTTTTCTTTACGTGCCATACTTACATAATCAATGAAGGTATTAATGGCTTGCCATACTTACATAATCTATGAAGGTATTAATACATGGACGTATTTCATTGTGTAGTGCATAGTGATTGATGCAGGACCCAAAATTGACTGTGCATGTCTCATACACCCATCCATCCCAAAGAATCCCTCCTATTTTTTTCTCTTCTTAATCAAAACATACCACAAAACTATTTAAGTATAAATATGTATCCACGCATTTTGTATTTGTGTTCAATTTTAATCTACTGAAGATCAGCTATAGTTTGATAGTTTTATTGTATTAAGATCCAAGTTAAACCATTAAATGAAACAACAGAAATAGAAGGACCTTATTTGCGAAGGTGGTGTTGGGGAATGAATGTGTGTATTGGTCGTAATCTACCCTCTCATGGTGGATACCTTTCGATGTCGCTTGTCATAGTATTAAATAATAGCATTAAATAATAGACTGACCACACCTTCAAAGACCAGACTACAATAAAAAAACATGTGCTTAATTGGCCCAATATTGGACGGTAAGTAGGCATGTGTCTAGAGGTAAGGGGAAGATGATTTATAGCACCGACAATGCACTCTGCAAATTCGTACTAGCAGTCCTCATGATATAATCACATCCTTCTATCTGTAGATATCATGGCCACAATGAGGTATGCAAGGACTCCGTATCTTCAAAAACTAACAGAGGAAGAGTTGAATGACTTAATTTCCTCAACAATCAAGCACTCTCTATTCTTTACCACAGAAGAGAAGCTTGATGGAGTTAACGTTGGAGTAAGCTTGAGCGTGGGTTACCAATTTGAGACACATTATAGATCTCAAGTTAGAGATTTTTTGAGGCACTCACAGTTCCAATCCTTACAGATGTGGCTAACAGACCGAAAGCAAAGAGTTAGTTCTATTCTCGGCAGTGAGCCAAATGAGAGGATATTATTTGGGGAATGGTTAGTTGCCAAACATGCTATCCACTATACTAAACTACCAGATTATTTTTTATTGTTTGACATTCTAGACATGAAGGAAGGAAAACTATTATCAAGGAAGAGGTTTCGGGAGGAGATTAGCAGGGCAAATGAGCTAGATTGTTGGCCTGATGAACCTGCATTGCTTACTGTACCCGAAGTTGCTATTTGCACCCAAAATCTAAACCGAGAGGGATTTGTTTTGGCTGGGTCCAATTGTAATTCCAACTTTTACAATGGACTTGTAGAAGGTATTTGTCTTCGTTGGGATGACGATAAGTGGCTCCATCGTGCAGCTAAAGTTGTCCGCCATGATTTTCAACAAGTTGCTATTGCTGACGGGTTTGATTCTAGATCTCATTTCATCAAAAATATGTTGATTACTAGGCATGCTTTTCTATGAGTAACCTTTATAGTTAAGAGGTAAATAAAAAGTAATTTTATCTGGGACAGGTAGATGAGAGCGGCCACAATTGCCGTGAGAAGCGAGATTATGTGCATGTTGCCAGTTACATGTTATTGAAGATGAACACCATACTCTTCGGAGATGTCCTGCTTTTGAGATGGTCAGGATTCGCTATCTGGCCTTAGCATTCCATTCCATGCTCCCACAACTTCTCAGAGCATCGTCTGTGCAGGACTTTCGCATTATATATACTTGAGGTTCTAGATGAGCGTCTTCAATTGCTGAACCCTCAATAGTAATGGTTGTACTAGCCCATTGTATGGGTCCCATGACCTCTTGGTCTTTGTGGACGTTAAACAAACTATTCTATTCTATTGTTTTGATGCAGTCCGTCCTTTATCCTTTACATATATTTCCCATCTTTATCTATATTTGAACAAAAAAATTTGCTAATCTCATCCTACATTATTTCATATAGGGTAAAAAGTAATGGATGGGTGTTTCCATAAATCATAAGTTTCACACATAAGTTTCAAAGTCATTTGCATACTTTCATAACCATACTCTCAGACATACCATAACAACAACAAAAATTAAAGAAACTAATAGTGAAGTGCCACTATGTAAATCTCATGTTTAAAATTATAGATATCCTTCAAAAGAAAGGAAAAGAGACCAATTTTTACCCCATTTTTGGATAGTTGATTAGTCTATTCGCCATGATTATATATCCATCATACTTTTGCGATGGTTCAAGCTTTTCCACTATGTAAAGATGGCTATTAAGAATATGAAGATGTGTCTAGGAGTCTAAAAATACTGATTATTGTGGGGTAGATAAAATCACGATTCACAAGTTCTAAATAAATAAATGTGTATTTACCTGGCCCCAAAATTAATTAGACCATATGATCAATAGTCTCGGTCAAATGCATTGCATTAGCTTAATACTCATAGTTCAACAT
Source organism: Isoetes engelmannii (assembly GCA_011763485.2). Classification (NCBI taxonomy): domain Eukaryota; kingdom Viridiplantae; phylum Streptophyta; class Lycopodiopsida; order Isoetales; family Isoetaceae; genus Isoetes; species Isoetes engelmannii. The sequence continues at coordinate 6,941 of JAANSK020180771.1, forward strand.
GTCCTCTGGCATCGACCTGAGCAGCTGGATCATCACCATTTTGGGGCTAATGAACATGCATCCATGTTGTGCATGAAATTCTGGGGGTGTCATTATATCATTTAGAAGGCGCTACTATTTAGAGTTCTACATCAACATCTAATGTTAATTGATCCAATCCATTGAATCGACATTCTCTTGAGGACAAGCATGCACACATGCATTTTTTACATGAATTTTTTGGACCTCTAGTTTAGGGGGATTTTGGGCCACTGGTGTAGCCTTTTATAGCCGGAAACTTCTTCAGATCCTCAAATTGGCATCTTTCTTCATTTTTTCAACAATTCCTTTTCTTCTCTTCTTGAAACCATGCAAGGGAGGGGATTCTTCCGGCATAGATAGACCATTCTTGACATATTCCATTATCCTCTTTCTATCCCGACCTGGTTGTCTGGTTTGAGGCAATTATCTTTCATCCTTCAAGATTCTTAAAAGTAGAGATGAGTTATCTTCTTTTCAGCGGTTTGGATGCATGATGCGAGTCCTCATGAGAATATTAATCGATCCACCATTGGATCGACATTCACTTAGGGAGAAGCATGCATGCATGCATTTTTTGGACCTCTGGTTCAAGGAGATTTCGGGCCTCTAATTTAGCCTTTTATAGCAGGAGTCTTCTTCAGATCCTCAAATCAGCGTCTTTCTTCATCGTCTCAATAGTTCCTTTTCTTCTCTTATTGAAATCCACCTCCCCCCAATTATGTATAATTAAACTAACTAGCTAACTAACTAAATAACTCTACATTTATATGAAAAATTATCATATCATAAGAGACATGTCACATGCAGGATGAGATTGAGTTCACATCATTTAGGAGTGGAAATAGGGAGATGGGGTAATGTACCACGTCAGGCACATACATGTAAAGTCTGCGGGACAGAAGATATTGACGATGAAGAACACGCCATTCTAACATGTCCAGCATACTACTTATGGTGCAGGTACTCCATACCAGGAGATATCACTTTGCGATGCTTTTTCTATTTACCAAGCAAGGATATTAGTAATTATCTTATAGATGTTTTGAAACTGAGAGAGAGGTATATTAAAAATTATAAATATTTGTTGGAGGTATATGAAGGAGAGGAGAATGAGATAAATGAGGCTCTGTTAGAGAGCACACTAGAAGTAGATGAAGAAGAATTGTAGGGGATATTTTGTATGTCTTCTAGACCTGATGGTCTCATAGACATAAATAAACATTTCATTTCATTTCATTTCATTTCTTTCTGCCGTCCGGTTTGCCGGTCTCGAACTGCTCGAGCAGTTTATTCCAAAACGTCTCCAAACCGTCTCGATCTTCAACATGTGAAGCGTGAAGACGCTTGCATGTGAAGCGTCCCTTAGTAGCACAAGAATTCGTGTTACCACGAAACGTAAAACTTGTACTACAATCATAAACGAGAATCACTCTCGTAAGCAAAATCACAGCGTCATGTTCAAGATAAAGAAAGAAAGAAAGAAAGAAAGAAACATTTTTAACGTCCCGTAGGGCTAAGACTGTTGGTGAATCCAGCAGGGGCATTTTGCTCCAGCGGAGAGCAAGCCTTTCTTCTTTATGCGGTCCTGGTCCTGAGCACCTGGGCATTTATATTCTTGCATCGCCTGAACAAGAGCCCCATTTCCACACTTGGCTCCTTAGCATCTGGAAAGGCATTTGTCCTATCTTTCCATATTCCAGTCCACTCCCGACTATACTGGTGGGGTAGTCGTTCGCATTTGTCCTATCTTTCCATATTCCAGTCCACTCCCGACTATACTGGTGGGAGCCGTGGGAACGACTACCCCAACGATGGACGCTTATGTTAGTACGCATCGGATTAATCAGCAAATTGACGGAAGTAGCGTGGTCAACCTCATAATTGATCGGTTGAAAAGGTGCCTGGGTCTGCAATTCTTGCAATCGTTGGCTTATGATATAAAATTGGCTAATGGGACCATTGCCAGTCCACAAGGGATAGCAAAGAATATTGAGCTACACATTGACGAGCTGAAGTTCACACTCGATTTCGGGGTTCTGCAACCTAAGCAGGATACCCGAGATTACGAAATGCTTGTTAGCCGACCATTTCTTCGCCAGGCTGGGGGACAAAACAATTGGCAAAAAGATATCCTAGAAATCTCTGATGCATGATACACGACCACGCTGGATCTGACCACGGACATAATTATTTCCGTTGAGCACAAGGCGGGCCACTTTTCAGATAGCGATCCAGAAAATGACACGGCTATGGTTGCTTCTTGTTCCACTCAGTCACCACATGCTCGGGGTGATCCATGGGTGAATAATGAACTCTATAGTGACGAGGCTCTGGCTGCTCTTTTCAACCCTCAATTACATGATTCCTACTACGTTGTATCATTCCATTCCACTCACTTATGCTTCCAACATTGAATTCCCAAATCTGTCCTCTGCTTCTTCTTCAGTTTTTTTCCACGATGCTTCACCTGTTGATTTGAGTTATGCTTATACTGACCCTGTTATTCCTCTTCTTGATAACAATGACCAGATTCACTTTTCCAATAATTCCTACCCTTCTGATCCTACTTTACCTACTTCACCTGTGTTCAATCAGATCCTATTGCTTTTCAGACAAATGCTTCAATTTCCTCTTCGGCAATCGACTTAGCTTCTTCATCTACTGCACTGCCATCTTCATCTACCACTCCTTCACGAGATCGTCATTCCGGCGACACTCTATCACTGCCACTCCGCTATTTTTCACCACCTCATCTTTTGATCCTCCCATGCTTGCTTACCCCCCTACGCACACGCTCTTGAAGTCTATTTTGCAACCTCTGCGGCTTCGAGCAACCGGTGCAAATTGCAGCTGGTCTTCAAGATGATTTCTGTGCTGACTTGCTCAAATTACTGACCGAATTAGGCATATTTTTGCCTTGAACTACGCTGATCTCCGAGGGATTGATCTAACCTTGGGTCAACTGTCTATTCGAACGAAGCCCAATGCACGACCGTTATACCAACACCAGTACAGGTTGAATCAAACTTCAAGGATCGTCTCGAAGGTGAAATACATAAGTTGCTCACCGCTGGACTCGCATATGAAGTCAAGCACTCTGAATGGATTAGCCCCGTTGTTGTGGTTTTGAAAAAGAATGGAAAAATTCGGATTTGTGTGGACTATCAAAAACTGAATGCAGCAACAGAAAGAGACCATTTCCCACTGCTCTTCACTGACCAAGTTCTGGAAGATGTTGCAGGAAATGAAACTTATTCCTTTATGGACGGCTTCTCTGGGTACAACCAGATATCATTACTGCAAGAAGACCAGTTGAAGACTATGTTCACCACATCGTGGGGAACATACGCCTACAAGGTTGTGCCCTTTGGGTTGTCAAATTTGCAAGCACCTTTCAGAGGATCATGCTCAGGGTTTTTTGAGACCTCATGTCTATTAACCCCTTCATGCAAGTCTTTCAGGACGACTTCTTAGGACGATCTACACACCTATCCAAATTAGCTCAAATCTTTTGGTGGTGTGCAGACACGGGCATCAGTTTGAACCCAGAGGAGAGCTCTTTCTGCGTTACGTCGGGGCACTCTTCGGCCATGTGGTTAGTGAACATGGCATCACCACAAACCCGGCCAAGATCAATTGCATAATGACAGCCGTGCACCCCGAAATATCAAGGAGAACCGCAGTTTCATGGGGAAAATAAATTACTACAGCACTTTCATCCCAGCTCTTGCTCCTGTGGCCACTCCACTCCATAAGTTGACCGAAGATGACCGCTCCTGGAAATGATCCGCTGAGGCAAAAGAATCTTTTGCAAAATTGACGCAGCTGGTCACTCAGGCTCCGGTTCTCACTCCTCTTGATTGGACTCGGTCTTTTCATACACATTGATGTCTCTGGTTTCACTATTGGAGCTGTGTTGGTTCAGCCCTTTTCTGCAAATTTGGATAAACTAATCCGCGTCGCTAGTCCAAGCGCAACCAGGGTGAGAAAAATTATTCTGCCATTGAGCGAGAAGCCCTAAGACCCATCTTTGCTGTCAAGAAATTCAGACATTACCTTCTGGGCAGTCAGATAAAAATTTTCGTCGACCATCAAGCCTTTGCTATATTTGATAAATAAGACGACACCCACGGGTAGAATTGCGCGATGGATTTTATTGCTTCAAGAATTTGCACCTTTTGACATCATTCATAAGCCCGACAAATCTCACACGGGTCTTGACTATCTCTACAAACTTCAGAATGATAACCCATCTTCAGAATGATGACTCATTTTCAGATGCTCCCATCTTTCTAACCACGACCGTGCCCACGACCACGACTCCACGTACGGACACAGATACAGCTCAGCACACGCCAACGAGCACGAAAGAAGGCATGGCTTCACCTAAAGACGACTCCACGATCGGGTCCAGTTCGGGTATTAAACATTGGCTAAAATTTGCCAAATGGCTATTTTTTAGACCTTTAGTCAAAATTTGTGGCTAACGTTAATAATGATCATTTTTTAAGAAAAACAATAATTTAGCCATTCCAAAAGGGGAAAAATTCTGGATGCCTAGGGTTTAGCCAGGATTGACTGCAGCATGGCACGCTGAATTGCCTTCTCTGATCAATTTAAATAGCCATGCCGAATCTATTCAGTGACATCTTTCATTCAGGAATCGCCATTAGCTCCCTCAATCATGCTTTGATGGATATTGAATTTGAATCTATATTGTTTAGATTAAACGTCATGAAGAATGTTATACAGTGAGCATTTTAAGCCTTAAGTAATAGTGATTATTTCTTGTGATTGTTAACTCTAAAGGGCTTCATGCACCAAGTTAGCCGTGCATCTGACCCAACTTAAATATGCGTGTTCCTTCAAATGGTATTGTTTGTTCCTTATGTGTTGTACTTTGAACATCTTTGTATCCTTTTGTAGAAGCATAATGAATAAGTTGATATTCATGTACTAACGAGTGCTCAGAATTTGAAGTTAAATAGTTGCACTTTAACTACCAGCCAAAAAAAATTCGTTAACAAAAGAATTTCGTAGCATATATATTTTACATTTTAGTCAAGTGGGAAGATAACTAAATGGCTTTATTTTATTAAATTTTGCCAGAAAAAGATCTATAAGCTTTTGTTTACCATAGGTTTAGCCAATCATAATTTGAATAGAAAAACATATAGCGCTCTTAAAATTTACCTTGGGGGTCCAGTATCATCTATATGGTTTGTTTCCATTTGAGGATTTGCATTTGCCTGCTTCCAAAAACCAGGCCCTCCGTGCTCATTTTATCAAGGAAGCCCGCTACCATACAATGATTGAGAATATCTTATATTGCGCAGGCACTGATCAAGTACTCCGGCATTGTGCTCTGTCACATGAACAAGATGATTTGCTTCATCAGGCCCATGTTGGACATGGTGGTGGCCATTTTAGCGGTGACAACACTGCCAGGAAGTTGCTTTTGGCAGGATACTGGTGACCCACACTGTTCAAAGATGCCTATTGGGTTGCACGCCAGTGCGACCCCTGTCAACGAATGGGCGGCCAACGGCTAGAGATGGATGCCCACTTCAACCTATTGCAGTTCCAACCCCGTTTGCAGTGTTGGGGAATGGATTTTGTTGGTCCTATTGATCCTCCAGCCCAACACATCTAGATACATCCTTGTTATGAACATACATGGGGCAGGTCCAACCTAATATTAACATAAGTTAATATATTAGGTTGGACCTGCCCCATGTACATGTAGACTCTTGGCCTTACTTATGCCTCCTCTTGTCCCTTAAACTTCTATGTAATATTAACATAAGTTAATATATTAGGTTCATAACAATCCTGGTTATCACAGATTAATATGCCACAAAGTGGGCGGAAGCATGCGCGTTACCTGATACCACGGTAGCAAGTACAACAAAGGTGCTCTATAATCAGGTGATCACACGGTTTGGATGTCCGGTGGAATTGGTTAGCGACATGGGTGTGCATTTTGTCAACCACAATATATCAAGGGGGGTTCACATAGTGTAATCCGTACAAAGCAGGTGAGTGACCCAAAAGGGTTTTTTTTTTAGGTCCAAACTTACATATACTCTTACAAATTGGGTTTCTTTGGGTAATTCTAGGGCAATATGTGGCTGAAATGGGGGTTTTTGGTAAATTTCTAAGGCGTATACAGGGGGGTTTTGGGGGACCCCTTGCACGCACACGACGTACCCCCTATATGATAGATGAACCCCCCGGGCAATATATCTTCTCTCATCGAATACCTCCAGATCCATCATAGCAAGAGCACTGCATACCATCCTCAAGGCAATAGATATTGGCGGAGAGCACCAATAAAACATTAATACATATGCTCAAGAATTTGTGATCCTACACGCACTGATTGGCAGGAAAAGCTACCAACAGTCATTTGGGCGTACCAACTTCAAGGTTACAACCGGGCATGCTCCATTTAAATTGGTATATGGGCAAGAAGCAATCCTTCCTTTTTAGTTCTACAGTTTAAGCTTGCCACGACCAGAAATCCGTCTGCTGCTCTCGCTAAAAGGGTGTATCAATTACACCAGTTGAATGAAGTCCGCCAAGATGCGTATCTCTGTATCCTGACTGGGAAGTGACAACACAAGAAATGGCATGATCAAAAGCTATGCAATAAGCTCTTCCACATCAACGACATTGTACTGTTATTTGATTCCAGATATCGGGTTCATCCGAGCAACCTGAAGTTCCATTTGCTGGGTCCCTTAATATACTGGCAAACCCATCTCCGGGCGTATATCAATTACAAGAACTTGATGGCACACCAATCCCCGTACATGTCAATGGTTTTCGCCTCCGTCCCTATCATCTTCCTCTCCACCTCATCCTGCATCTTCTATTCATTCTGATCCATCCGTTTCATCTCCTCCTCCATCCTCATCTGCCATTCTTGCAGACACCCCCTTCCCTTCATCCCACCCTGATTATCACTTCCATGATCCTCCAGAAATCCATGTTTCATGCCACTTCATTTCTTTTGTACATATTCCTTTTTGTTGGTTCGGTAATCGAGGTTATTTAGATGAAATTTTTGGTTCCGGTTTGTTAAACGATTTGTTCCACAATCTTTTTGCACAATATCACACACGCATTTTTTCACGATTTCCACCACGACTTCATACACAATTTTTTCCACGATTCCTTACACGACCACCCCCACGACTTTTCATCCGCACTTTCTCACCCGCTTTCATACATGACCCCCATTTCGTGAGAAAACCCTTGGTGTAGGGGGCGCAGAATGAGCACGCGATCGAGGACGACCACCTTCAATGTCATAATCGTAACGGAACGAATCCCTAGCAACATCCCTGCACTATTGTCGATCAAGGCACACAATAACTTGCTCAAGAAGTTCCCTCCTGGGTGAAAGACGGAGCTGCCATCCTGGAGAAAGAAAAAAGCTTAGACCCGGCAATCGGCGGCAGTATTTGGAGTCTGGGTCTGGGATCTCTGCGAGACAACCCTTCTGTGAGAACCTTGAAGCCAAACAGGAAGACCCTATAGCAAAGTGTCAAGCGGGATTTGGCATTAATCTGAAGAACAGAAAAGGAAAGAACAAGAAGAGAACCCGATAGCAAAACATGAATCCCTTGATACTCAAAATGAGATACAAAAAGGGGATCTCGCCCAAAGCTGAGATCCGAAACAAGAGAGCGGCAAAACTTCGTCTAACTTGTCTAACCCTCTAACCTGTGACGTTCCTCTCCTTGGGGTATCTCGGGCTGTGGGGGCGATCTGATGACATCATATAAATGGGTAGGAGCGAC
>JAANSK020180880.1:0-14768 GCA_011763485.2 Isoetes engelmannii
AATAAAAAATCAAACAATATACTAATCAACATACAAATTAGTAAAGCTACATAATTGGTAAGATAATAAAGGAAAGCACATACTAATCAACAAAAAAATTAGTAAAGCTACATACCTTAATAGGCCAGACACACTTGTATTGCTCCATTTGTACTTCGTTTGTAAATTGAGAATTAATAAGCTAGCAGACAATCTAGATGTTTGAGAACCTGGAAATAGATTTGTCTCTGCCTCCATCATCATGGAATCATTATCACAATAGTCATGTGCACTTCCTCCATCACCAACATCTTCCTCGTACTCTAAATCATCCAAATCAACATCCGGATTAAGAGGATTAAGAGCTTCTAACATATCCATCATTGGGTCCTCGACACAAAAATTTGGAGAAGCGGGAGCACTCCGAAGTGTTTCTTGTTCTTCTCCTATTGCACTTTCTAAAGCTTTTCTGTGCTTAAGATTGAGAACCCGTGGGTCAAGTTGTGACCTACAAGAGAAGATGCATAAATTTTATGATGTAACTAAAATCATATATAAACTGGAGTTCAAATGAACACCTCATATCCAGCACGATCATCCGATGTAGTTGGGGCTTCGAATCTTCCCCATTTAATGAGATGATCTGTAACAATTGATCTAAAGCGCCTCTTTTGGCCCACACATCTTTTGCAGTCACACATAATCTTATCGTTCTAGTATTTCATTGAAAAAATGATAGTTTCTTTGGCATGAATAAATAAACTAAGAGCAATGAATTCTTACCGGTAAAAGAGGAATCTCATCCTGTGGCTCTCTTCTACTAACATCCTCTATAATCCTCAAAGTACATTGTACTTGACGATCACCACGACTTGGATGGACACTATCATCCATTGGAGAAAGGTTCTCCTCGGTGCAAACCAAGCAATAAGCCTCGGGTTTTTATTAGGGTTCTATAAAAAAAACATATCAGACGTCACGTCGCACCTAAAATGTGCACAACATCGCAACTGCGACGTGACGTCACATGACCGACGTGCCACGTTTTATATGCGACGTGCCACGTCGCACATTCAACGCAACGTCGCAAGTGCAATGATGGACGTTGCATGCGCGACGTGGCATTGCATTTGCGACGTGGCACGTCGCATCTGCGGCGTGGCGCGTTGTAGTGTCGACGTGACACGTTGCAGTTACGACGTAGGCCATAGCGACGTCTGCTTCGACGTTTCTATTGCGACGTCGGACGTCGCATTTGCGACGTGGTAAAAAAATCTTAGCGACGTCATTGCGACGCGCGATAATTTTGCGACGTCGACGTTGGCTATACGTCGTAAACCGACGTCGTTAATAGCCCGTTCTCTAGTAGTGTTCTCTGGTCCCAACCACCATCACTTTCGTTTTTGCTTTGTTTACTGTCATGCCTGATGCTTTACAGAAATTCTCCAATGTGATCAACTGTTTTTGCAATCCCATCTCTGTTCTGGAAAGTAATACCATGTCATCGGCATATAGTAGGATATTGATGACATATCCAGTAAGGTTTACTCCATCTCCACCTTCAGTAATAAGCCAATTTTCTAGATCATCAATGTACAAACCAAATAATGTTGGCGACAACGGACATCCTTATTATAGTTCGTGTTCTCGACGGAGTCACTCACATGATGGTGCTCGATAACATGTAGTAAACATGTTGGAAAAGTGGAGGTGAATTAAGGGTGAATCCAATCCAAGATTCACCACTGGTTCTCCATGATTTTCAGGGTGAAAATTCTCCATGTGGTAAGGGTGATCTATGGGTGAATGCATGATGAATAAAAGGTAAATTCTCCCAAAATATTCCATTTGGAGAACCAGAAATTTTTTTGTAGTGAAAGGAATTGAAGTACATTTTGAATTGAATTTATGTTACAAGGTATCTGAAGGACAACTACAACCGTTTCTGGTTTGGAGTTCCAATTGCCTGTAAAATCTGCTTGTAAGAATCTGTCTGCATCAATTTGAAGGCCAAAAAATATGTTTGTATCAATTTATGAGCTGGATTTTAGAGATAAGAGCAGCCAACATGTCACCGGTCTTCATGCAGTTGCAACCAAGACAGTTCTAACCTTGAGTTTTCGTCTGATCGTCTATATATTTGAGTTAATCTCGGCCTTTTGCTTGAAAAAATACGAGGTGGTGAAGCTGCAGCCATTGGATCTCCATGGGGCATGCCCCACATCTTAGGACGGTTGGATCTTAGTTGTAATTCAAAGATACAACTAGCATAGCCTGTAGAAAAAAACTTTACTAGGTGTGTTGAGAAAATTGAGTAAAGCTTTATTAGGTGTGTTGAGAAAATTGGGTTGTTGATGAGGATTGGATCGCCTTACACTCAAGCAACAAAATATAAGGGATTCATTAAAGGTTATTGTTACTCTCTAACATGGATAACTTTTTGAAAATGCATTTTCATTTAGTATTGGATAAGAGGATATGCCAATCTACATAAGTAGATATAACTCCGGGTTCAATTTGCCCATTGATGTGTCTCACATACTCACGAAAATCTCTCTAGTAATAAATTTACAAAAGAGAAATGTTTGCAGCAACCAAGATATATCTAACTCTTCCTTCATATATAATTTGGTCTAGATAATTTTAAGGTGAAAGGGATTTCACAGAAATTTTTTCGGGGGGTACTGCCACCCTCCGCCACGAATGCGCCGCCGAGGCTGGCAGTGCCGCTCGAAATTTTTTCGGCGAAATTCGACTTCTGAAAGTAACTGACATAATAACCACATGACGAGATCACGTACCTGAAAATTTGCAGCAGCTGATGTGGCAGGCATACATATATTATATAAGCATTTTTATGACGTAGCATTTTTCTCTCTTTTCTTTTTGGCATCTCTGTTTTCTTTGTTTCGAGCTTTCGAGATGGCAATCTCCGGTGCCGGAGGAGATTTTGAAGCTTCATGATCAGTAGGTATGTCCAGGCTTGGCAATGAAACGATTGGTCTGGGTGTTTGGTCTAGTGGTAACACACTAGTTCTAGCAACTACAGGTCTCGTGTTTGAGATCATCCAGAATCGCACTCTTTATTGGGTGTCAAAGCCCAAAGACGCAATGTAAAGTGGTTGGGGGCAAGGCAGGGCCACGTAGGCATGGAATAACTTAAGGGCCAAATTGAATCCCACAGACGCAATGTAAAGTGGTTGGGGGCAGGGCCACGTAGCCTTGAATAGTACTTTGAAAAAGTTAGAGTTGCCTCACGAGTTTGCAGGAGGCCACCTTGCATTGTCCAATATACATCAATCTCGGATTGAACAAAGGCCCTCCATAAGACCACGACACTTGCATCCAAGTTGTCCCCCTATCAAACAAGAGCATCCCCGTCGACTTGCCTCAACATGAGGGGCCCTCATTGATGCCACTCCCGCGAATACTTATGTTGCAACTAGACAACTCATCTGGACAAAACAAGAATAGGTATATTCTCATATCTTTCATACCTTTTATATCTCGGTGTGGTTAAAGAGATTGAGTTAGGTTTTATGATGCCTAGCCATACACATGAGGAAATTATGCTTTGTTTGGCAACTTTTCATCTTCCCTGAAGAATGCGGAAGTGTTAACCATGCCTGAGTTGCTATATGAATTCCACATGTGCAACCTCAATGCGCCCGTGCAAAATCTTGTTGACAAGGTTCAAGATTGGAAAGGTTTTATAGAAGGGCCATGAATGGTGAGTGCTCTGTCATGTACTATAAGGCCTGTCCTATTTTCTTACCTGCTGCAGGAAGACCTCTAAGGTTTTGATCACATGATCCTGGCAACAGGGATCTTTCCTTGTTGAAAAGAATGCTAAATTTAAGTAGACGTCACATGTCCCTGTTAATATAAAGTGTCCACTGTTGCAAAAAAAAAATGCGGACGCGAAACATTTTGGCGTCTTTTCTGTTTCGTCGGTGCAACGAATTATTCCCAAGTAATAAATTGTTTTCCACCTGTCCTCATCTTCGTTATCCCTGTTGACAAGAATGGTTCCATCCGAGGCAGGATCCGGCTGAAGCGATTGCTGTCAACAGGGTTCCATCCCTATCAGAAACTAACATGTTCCGGGTTTTTTTTTTTTATTGACGGCATATGTCTCCCGTTGATAGCATCATGTGATCAGGCCCTAATGCCAGGTGGAAATCCAAAGATGTTAGCACCCAAGACGTCGGTTAAAGACCTCGGTCAGCTCCGTAACAATATCCATAAGCATATCCTCCATTCCAGAGACTGCCAACTATTCGGCACAATTTATGTCGACAATTGAATATTGGATGGGGCCTTTATAGCAATTAGGTAAGATCACCGGTATTGAAGGTGCTTACGAGGACTTCTGGCCATGCGCTAGGCTAGAACTAATCGACATACTCGATATGGTAGCAGTGGCGGAGCCAATTGCAACCATTACACCTGCCTATGTTGGTCCGTGGAAGGATAAACCGTACTGGAATTCAATCCATTCACATATTTGAAGTAAGAAATGTTTATAATGGTGCGCTCGGACGATGGCTTATGTCCAAAGTGGAGCATGGTGACTTGGTGGGAGCCTGTCCTTATGAGGAACCAGGTGTTCCCAGCCAAATACATCAATTGTTGGAAGAGATGGAGGCCGCAACTACCAGTGACACTACAAGAGAAATGTACCAATATCGTTTAGTATAACATCAAAACGATTGACACAAATAGATCCTTTAAAATTCCAAATCTTGTCATATTTTTGACAGTATAGTTGACGTGCTCATTAGCCACAATTTTGACGCTCGGGCTTCAAGTGTTTTATGAAGATTGTGGTACATTGAGTTGTCACAACTCCTGACACAAAGGCACTTTGTTTACAAAATTGCAACATCATTCCAAGCAAGTTAGTGTTAACATTTAATCATTAGTTTTAAGAACACTATAACAAAATCCATTTATACGATATGAATTTCTGATATTCTTCCTCAAAATCAACTACGAACGTTGTTAATTCAAGGTGTAAATAGAGGCAATTTGGATGATCAAATTATATTGTGGATTGGAGTATCTTTGCTCTCCTATAGGGGCAAACCCCTCACCCCTTTTCTTAGTGGGCATGATCATGCCGCACAGGCAAACTTACTTAGGTCCGTCTACGCGGGGTTCATAAAGTACATATATGGGGCATGTATTAAACACTTGTTTTTCTAAATCTGAAAGGTACGTAGGTAGGTAAGTAGAACTTGATTTTTAACATCCATGTGAAACTTTACGAGCTTATATAGATTATATTAATATTGGAAATGGTGAATACTAACAAATGCTCAAAATTTCGAAGCTTGTATATTTAAATATCTTTGCCAAAATCTTTGCAACTTTTCTTACTAAGGGGATGACCTACTCTAACGGAACAACCCTCTAATTCTGCTAATTCTTTAGCAACTGGGGATGGTGCTGATTGGAGCTTGATGGCATTGGAAAGAAGTGCAGGCATGGCCTGGATTAGCAACAACTAGAATCGCAACCATAGTCAAAATTAACAAATTGAGGCCCACTTAATAGATAATAGCACCTTGGAACACATAGGAGACTAACTTCGATAAATAGCCAAGGCCATTTTGTCCATAACCTTCATTGTAGAACAACATCCAATGCCTATAAACGTTGCAAGATAAAATGTTGGCGATATCCCACTTCAAGACATTGCAAAGGGCTAAAAAGACTTAAATTCAATATTCCTGACAAGCTTAAATAACTTCCAACTCAAACGCTTTGTTTTGTTTAACATGTTTCTTATCCCCCCTTCCCAATTTAATCTTTTCAACATATTTGAGCTTCAATTCCTTATACTGCAACTGACCATGCCACATAGCGATCGTCCGCTGTAAAAAGCAGGTCAAAACAATCCTTCAATCTATACCATCCAAATTTATACCATACGCCAAATACCACCTATCCTAAGGGCTTGCTCTTCGAACAACCACAAAAATTAGAAACAAAACTAGTGGTTTTTACGCTTGAAGCTAAAAGTAATGTTATTTGAAATGTCATTTAGAATACACAATGTGTTCTAGGACACAGCATACCATAGAGCAAAGGTTGGCCCTGCAAAAGAAGGGAATTCATAACCTGCCAACGTACGTTGGATTTGTTTGTTGGTTGATTCAGCAATAGCAATATGATTTAGTTTGTGAATCAAACATTAGAATTTGGAACTCTTAAGAAGCTGCATGTATTACTATAGGGGCATGACCCAGAACAACGAAATATAGTTCTACTACAAACATGTTAATACCAAACTTGTTGGGGTGCTGAAGAACTTGCAGCAGATGACATTATTGACCTGATCCACAAACTGTCATATCTAGCATGAAAAGCTACTAATTAGTCATAATGTAAATAAAGTTTTATTATGATGATGTAAGAAAAGCCTATAAAGTTGCATCTTGATACAAAATTGAACAAAACTCTGTCATATTTCTTATGAAAGGTGTTTACATTTTAGCTACAATATTGTTTCAAAGTTGTTGCAACTGCCCTTGTAGAATGCAATACAAACTTGATGAAAAAAATGTAATTACTTTGATAAACGATTTGACACTATGCTCTTGACACAATCTTGACAAAAAATAAGCACTTTGTGTCAAGGTAGTAGCATCTGTCACAAAGTTGTCACTAGTATTATGTCTTGACACAAGGGTTGACACCATATCCCCATCTTCTTGTAGTGTGACGGCATCGAGATAGAGACTATATCGATTATGCTTGGAGTCCTTCCAACAAGAAGAAGAAGCTATTCAACATTGTCAAGATTCCTGTGCTTGTTGCCAAAGCATATGCAACACTCGCTGGGGATGTATATTAGTACTAGAAACGTGTGCCCGGCGATGCCGGGCATTATTCATGGGCGTGTGAAATAGGTAGGTATAATGGAATATGGAGGGTAATGGAATATGGAGGGTGGATGGGATGGTAGACAGATGTACTTTGTTTATTACTGGTGCCCACTGCCTCGTGATGCTGGAATGTGAAAAGGAAAAAGTTCATTCACTTCGAGCATCCAAGTCAGGCAAGAGAATGGAATTGAATTAAATTAAATCGAGTTTTATTGAGAAAAAACGGAATATAACAGTTCAAACCTTTAAGAATTCACTAAGTTGAAAGTAAGTTGGATACTAAACTGAACTGACCAATCTTGATTTCATTTGCATCCTACCACTTCAAATGATTCAATGAGCATCCTACCACTTCAAATATTTCAATGACTGCTTACACTAACATAACAAATTAAGTCCTAAACTCTACTATCATCACATGCTTTAAAATTATTGAACTCATTTGGACAATAATGTACGAATCATAAATTAAGATTTGTCAATCGAAGCCTTGGGCATATATAAATGCTATGTCATTTATGTTGTGAAGTCTCATATTTTTTCCAAGAGTTGTTCCTAGTAGAACCATGTAGGGACTTCTTTATTCTCTATGTTTATGGGTTGCAATCCCCGAGGTTGAATGGAAGCCATTGATATGTGGGATATTCCCCGTATTGTGCCAACTTATACTCTTATATAAAACACTGCCTTGTTGAATGAAGGGCCCTGCTGTTTAAAGAAATTGGGGCCAATCTGCTCATGTCCAACAATTGCCATAGCCAAATCCTTCCGGTGCCAAATGCATTTTATTTTTCCAACTTCATGATCAATCTGCAAACTTCAACACCCTTTATTTCAAATGAAATCTAACATTTGTATGGAATTCAAATCTCCACCATGAAAAAATCAAAATCTGTGTACCAATTATATGCATCAAAGGGCTTGTTCCTCTACAGGTTAAAGCTTGTGGATCCTGTGCGCTGTCTACAAAAAGGAAAAGCTGCTACAGGCTTTGGTATGAATTATAGAGGCATCTTGTTCAGTGTTCCATCACTCGTGAACATGCATAAATTCGGAAAAGAGCTAAAAAACAGTGCCTACCATTGCCAACAATCATATGCTTCAATAAAATGTATCTTCCAAGACACATCAATCCATCAGCCTGTGCAAAGCAGCCCATCAATCTTGTGCAAAGCCATGTAGGGAAATGCTTGTAGTATAGAAATTATGGAGCATAGAACAAAAATATGGAGGCTTCCAGAGAAAGGAACAAACATCAGTAAAACTATGCACATCTTCCTCGATAGAAAGAAAGAAAGAAAGAAAGAAACATTTTTAATGTCTCGATAGAAGCATCACCAATAACATTATATGCATGCATAAAATAGGAAAAAAAATATAAAAATGCTAGACATTGTATAGTACACTTTGATCGGAAACTTCAGCCATGCCACATACCGTATGAAACACCAATGGAACAAATTAAAGATGCAGGATAGATGACCTGCATAGGGAGCAGGGTTTTGAATTGTAAAGTTTCACCTGCAAATCCCACAAATGGCTAAAGAGAAAATAAATCGCATCCTGATGCCTTTCATGTTGCCTGCAGAACAAACGATTTAAAAAAGAGAAAGAAAAATAATCTCCAATACCATTTTGACCAAATACAAATGAAATACTATGCTGGATCTCTCATATTTTATGTGCAATGCAGTGGTGGATGCTTAGAAGGTTTGAATTTAGTGGCTTTCTACAAAAAGAATTTTAGAATAAATATCTTCGCTGCTCCAGAGAATGATCCCAACCACCAGGGCAAAAAGAACATGGAGACCTTAAATATTACAAAGAATCCAAAGTCAGAGGCTTTATGTTTACTTGGGTTCTCAGCAATGATAATGACGACAGTTAAGATAAGCCAATATCAAGCATAAACTTGGGGGGTCCTTGCTAACAGATATTGAAATGTGCATTACTTATTGAGACTTAATTAGGTTGAAAGATAAAAGACCTGAAGATGTCCATGCAGAGACAAAAAAAGGAATGAAGGCAAGAGACAAAAAAAGGAATGAAGGCAAGCGCAACATTGCCAGCATATTCACTTGCTCTGCACTTGCTCTCTACCTGCAAGTTACGAATAAAACATCGTGATTAAAAACACAGAATCTGAAGTTGCACAGTAGATGCAATGAAAAATGAAATGAGCTTACAAATATGAAATAAGATAATCAAACCCATCAATCCATTCAACAATGACTGGTGTTTCAAACCCATTTTGCATTCATAGATAGAGGCATAGCCAGATTAAATAGATTCAATAGTTTGATCAGATCGTTTATTTTTCTGCTATGTGGAATTGATCTTGTCATTCTGCATGTTCTAAGTAAAGCAAAATAAATGTAGCTGTCATCTCTGATGTCCAATTGTTGTAGTATGGGATACAATTCAAACATAGCTTGGCCTTGCCCAAGTTTACCATTTGCAAGAATTATTGCAGTCCGGGTAGGTTCAACAGCATGTTGTATATCTAATAGAGGTTCGAATCCATTCTTATATCAAAGCACTTACAGAATTGATGATGACTCCTTCCTTTCCCATCCTTTTCCATTGCTGCTATAGAAGGAATCCAGCCATTGCCAAAGAGCTCAACTTGCAAAACGATTTTGACAAAGGCAGCGACTTGCAGCTCCAACCTTTTGTAGAAGAATAAATTGCCATATTCTAACCTTTTCCTTTGAGCCATGACTTCATTTGTATGCACCATTTTGTTCTTGGTATCACCAGAAAGTTCTTTCAAAGATTTCCCCTTAATTTCTGGAAGATTAAAGTGAAAAAGAACCCTATGCCATTGGTAGCAGCCTACCATTGGTGCTTTTTGGCCCAATACTTAGGTCTCTATCAGCCTTCTGAGGGCTCTACGCATAGCATATGGAAATCCAAGAGGTCCACCTATGGCTCTGGCCTTGCAACATGCTGCAAAGATTCCATCGCAGGTGCTTGGAAGGTGGACAGGGAAGAGCCCTCCCACAATTACGACAAAGGTAAAATTGAGGCACAATTTGTGTTTCGTAGCGCGGGCTGTTCATAATCTGTAAATAAAGCAGACATAAGTAAAAAAGGGTATTTCATGGGTCACCAAAAACACAACGTTCAAGCACTTGGAAAGTTTCAAAACACAGTATTGGGCTATCTCTGTTAAATCAGAGGTCCAAATTTGCACCACCGAACCCTCACCTGCCGTATGATTATTTCATGAGAAAAAACGTGAGCCAATGCTAACATACGGTTTGATCCTTCAATGAAAACTGTTAAGGATTCACCTACCACTATAAACCAGCCGGACTGAGCTGTGATGCTCCAAGAATGTAAATCTGCACCGGCTTACATGCTTTCTGGAAATGGAGACAATGAAGAAAAAATAACTAAGGCGCCTTACCTAAAGCTCGCAACCTGCAACCAAACGACTGCTTCCGAAACCTTCCAAAACCCTCATGTGCAGCACAAAATATTGTAGAATCTCCCCAAGCTGCCACCGGATTTGAGAACGTAGAAGCAAAGGCCGGATCTGTAGGAATAGTTAATAGGAAGAAATTTCAAGAAAACTGATTCGTCTGAAAACAAAGGCTCACCAAAAATCAAGTCCAGACTCCAGACTGCAAACTCCAAGCTCGATTCAAAACTCCTCCAAGCTCGATTCAAAACTCCAGACTTCGGATTCCAACACACCTCCGGAAGAAGCAGAGTTCTGTGAGGCGCCGAATCCTGTAGGCGCGAGAATGAGCTCGAGAAAAAACTAAAGACCAAATTCGTATATGATTGCCTCATTGAATTGAATGATGGAATTGAATGCTGACGCCTTGTTCAAATTGGAGCATTCAAGTACGTCAACCAGGGAGCCGAGGGGGGACGCAGGGGGAAAATCCGGCAAGGGTAACGCCGCATGCGGCGTCACATGCGGCTCCCTGGCACGGTTACCAACCCCTTACCAAAATAAGAAAGAAGATAAGAAAACTGTCAAGGAAGTAAGGTTTTTATAAAAGTCCATAAACCCAGTTATTGTCCCAATTTAACGAAATTGTGCTTAAATAACGTCAATTTCCAAACCCATGTCAAACGAACATACACCGCTACTTCTTCTTTCTCTGAAATTCACGGACCAGAGATTTACATGTCAAACGAACATACATCGCTGCTTCTTCTTTCTCTGAAATTCACCGATCGAAGATTTATGTAGAGATCTTTAAGGTGGGTTTGGATTAGGATCGATTGATTACATAATGTAAGGAATTGAGCAACTTGGGGAGTGTAGTTTTGGAGTTGCTCTTTAAATCATAGCTATCGGGAACCAAGTTCCCAACTCCGTTCCTGAGGGTCCAGAGTTCCATAAGTTCCCACTTTATTTATCTATAGAAAAAAGAACATCTGTCGAATATGCTCAAAGGATCCCTTGAATATGCTCGAATATTCCGTTCCCATCCGTTCCCGTCCCGTTAAGTCCAAGTTCCCGTCCCTTTCCCGGTAGCTATGCTTTAAATGCCTACGTATCATGTTACGTGGAAAATGAAATGGAAATAAGCCAGCGGTGTTTACAACGCAGCGTCTTCCATCGCAGGCGAGGAGGCCAGGCAGCATATTCATCCGTCACATCTGCCCACACCTTTCTTTTCCGACCCTTTATCTGATTCCTTGCTTTTGGGTTCTTCTATAGCTCAGTAGTCAGCATTCTTGCCTCCCAAGCTTTCAGTTTTGCAGCCCCAAACCTAGCCCTTTCGGATATGGCCGCCAAGAAAAAAAGCCGAGACAGTCCCCCTAGTAGTAGCAGCGGTTCCATTTCTGACTCAGATGAGGAGAATCCTGAAGATTATAAAAAGGGTGGTTATCATCCCGTTAGGATTGGTGAAGCATTCAAGAATGGACAATATGTGGTGCAACGCAAAGTGGGTTGGGGCCATTTTTCAACTGTCTGGCTTGCCTGGGATACTCTTAACAAGGTATAGTCCCTTGTCGTGTTTCTGATGTGGTTTTGGTATGGTTCTTGTTTGGCAATGTGTAGCTTTCTTTTCATGATTAGGGTGTAATCTGGTCGGGCTAGCATGTCTTAGAAATGTCAAAATCTTAGGCGCCACATTCAGCACAAGTTCTTGATCTTTGGTTTTGCAGCTATATGTGGCACTTAAGGTCCAGAAAAGTGCACGTCCTTATGCTGAAGCAGCCATTGAAGAGATCAGGATTTTAAAGCAGATTGCTGCTGGAGATCCTGATAATAAGAAAAGTGTGGTAAAACTTTTGGATGATTTCAAGCATTGTGGCCCGCATGGTAATCATCTTTGTATGGTGTTTGAGTTTCTTGGAGACAATCTGTTAACACTTATAAGGCTGTACAACCATCGTGGATTACCCTTGCATGCTGTCAAGCAAATTGCAAAAGAGATTCTTATAGGCTTGGATTACTTGCATAGACATCTGTCTATTATTCATACAGACCTGAAGCCAGAAAATGTGTTGCTTTTAACACCTTTAAATTCGTCGAAAAACCCTAACATCAATGGGGAGACACCATGCCTGGCCAGCACAGTGGCGTCTACTGCTAGTGCTTCAGAATCAAAGGATACACCTTCAGAGCATTTAAACGAAGTCAAAGATAAGAAAGGATCAGCTGCATTGTCAAAGAATCAGAAAAAGAAGCTAAAAAAGAAAGCAAAAAAGGTCGGAGGCACCGACGAAGCTGAAGTTGGACAAAGTAATATGAAAGGCATAGAAGAGGAAGCAAAAACCGCACAAGTAACCAATGTGAGAGGCATAGAAAGAGATGCTGAAACTGCTCCTATACCAGATGAGAGGAGCAAGTATGAGCATGCCACAGAAGAAACAAATACAGGACATGGGCAAGGACAAGTGGAGAAAATGAAAGAGATGGGCGATCAAGGAGAAGCAGAGAAGACGGGTGAAGAGGAAGGAGCTGTTTGTAATGAGGATATAAAGCTAGGATGCTCTGAAGAGCTTGTTGAGAAGGACAATGTTGATTCCAGAAATTCAAGTGATGAAGAATTGCGGAAAATGGACAACTTTGACTTCAGATGTAAAATAGTAGATTTAGGAAACGCATGCTGGACTCATAAGAAGTTTACAAATGACATTCAAACCAGACAGTACCGGTGTCCAGAAGTTATTTTGGGAGCAAGATATTCAACTTCAGCAGATATTTGGTCATTTGCATGCATGGTATTTGAGCTGGCGACTGGGGATGTTTTGTTTGATCCTCACAGTGGAGATGGCTTTGACAAGGATGATGTGAGTTTTAAGTTATAGTATTTGAGCTTCTTATTTATCTTCTATCATCTGAAATTGTGGGCATTATTACTTCAGGACCATTTGGCTCTTATGATGGAGTTATCCGGTCGGATTCCACGCAAGGTAAATATAAATTCAGAATTTTGTCATATTTTGAAAATATGAAGCTAGTTATTGCAGAGATAAGTTTCTATCTTTGCTTTTCCAGGTTGCTTTAGGAGGTACATTCTCTAGGGATTTCTTTAATCGACAAGGTGAGTTGCGTCGTATTAGGCACCTTCGTTATTGGCCCCTTGATAAAGTTCTGGGTGAGAAATATGAGTTCTCAGAGCAAGATGCGAAAGAGATGGCCGACTTTATTTGTCCCATGTTGGATTTTATACCTGAAAAGCGTCCTACTGCTGCTCAAAGTCTTTTGCATCCATGGCTTTCATCTGTACCTCATGAACGTGTTTCAAAATTCACAAGCTCTAATTCTGAATCACAAAAGAGAGAAAGAAGTGTAAGCAGAGGCAGCAAAGAAGCAATGGAGCAGGCAGAAGCTGCAATGGGCAACATTGTTTTAGCTGGTGAAACGGAGGGTACCAGTGCCTTACCTAATGGAAGTTCAGAAGAAAAGCACATCTTTGAGAGCTCTCTTTTAGCAAAATCATTAGTTCTGTAACTTTAACTGTGACTGTAATTTTGGAACCTCTGCCCTTTCTGGTCTATTTGGCTAGCTTTGTTATCCTTCACCCGTAGATTGGAAGCTGGCCAGCTTCATGGATGTCATGGGATGTCCCTTATCATTCTTACCTGCTGCTGCAGCAACAAAGGTTCTTTAATGGCATATTACAGGCTAAGAGCTAATTCAATCTCTTGTATGGATTCACCGGATTGGCTGCCACTGTTTGAAGCCATGCAGTATTGAGGAGAACACACTTGTACATCAACCTTGTGGATCTTGCCCAAAGGCTCAAACCCAAGCGTTATGGAGAATCATGTTTTTGGGGTTTTGCTATTATTATCATTAATATGCCCCACTTATCAAGATTTACATTTTTGTTAATAATTCTAATCGTGATTTAACTCTCAAAAAGAAAAAGATTCATCCACTATAAGCTTTGGTTTGTATACAACATTTCTCATTTATTCTGGCTAGGGCGCTGTACCAATAATTGACCACATAAGCATATTCGACAAGGAAACAATGAGCAAAAAATAGTATTTTGAAATAAAAAGCATGGCTTAAAAGCTCTTGGTACGAGAACTTTTCTTAAAAATTAGCCCACGAAAGTTTCACATGCAATAGGTCTATTTAAAAGTAGTATAAATCATTCAAATACTCTAATGTGGATCAAGATTGAACCCACTTTTTTTACTCGCTTTATTCAATGGCTGAGATTAAGATAAAAAAAATTATGTTGATCCACTATTGGCAAACTTGGTCCATTTTACCATGATCCACTATTGGATCATGGTTCACTATTGGTGATCCTCCCCTAAACCATTTGCTTAGTACAAACTAATGAAAGTAGGGGTAACATTTGACAATAAATTTGGTAGATCCAGGAGAGAGCATGCATTTGGTAGATCCAGGAGTGTTGTTTTGCAGAAGAATTGGTAAAAAGATAGATGGCAGAAATAGAT